>BMAV01020096.1:304052-374446 GCA_019973955.1 Trichonephila inaurata madagascariensis
GAAATGTAGGTCAGTGTTTTAAAATTTAGAAATTCTTTAGAAAATTTCGTATTAAATATATATTTGTTTATTACAGTATTTGAATATATTTACAAATAAAAAAGTATTTCTTCAAATTAACTATAATGAAAAAAATAAAATACTTCAGACTTTTCTTTTAAATATGCAGAGAAGCGCCGAAATCATACAAAAATGTATTTAGAATATTTTTACTCTTTCTGTGCTCACCAAGCTGTTTTAATTAAATGTAAGAAAATAGTCCATAGTGTTATTTAAACTCTGATTCTCGCTATAAAATAAGCAACAAACAAAATTCTGATTATTATATTATTTAAGCACTCGTATCAGACTACAAAATTAAGCTTATAAATATTCTAAGAACGTGTACTCTTCTATTCAAAGGAGAAATAATATTATTTTTTGCAGTAAAAAAAATTAAGAAATTAATTTATTTAAATAATAAGAGTAAAACAAGACAGCTCTTATAAAAAAAATAATCTAATTTACTTATTTCATGTGTTATGAATGAGTAACTTATATACATTTTGAAAACCTTATAAATATTCTCAAATTATGATTTTCGTTAAATGAAGGCTTTGGGGGAATTAACTCATTTCTCAAATAATAAATTTAAAGAAAAAAGTTAAAGAAAGTTTTTATCCTTGTGTCATAGAACCATTTTTTTTTCTTAAAATAGTTGTGTAATCCTAGTTACTTTTTAATTTTTTTAATTAAAAAGGTTTTTTTTAATTACATGTATTAAGTAATAGAATAGTTTTCAGGACTGATAGTAATAGCCAAATAAGCTTTCAAAATTTCGTCATCAGACATGCTTCAGCCATATTGGATGTTCGAGTCAAATTTCCACTGAAAAACTCTATCATAGACTCCTCGTCTTGGCCTGATGTAACTGTGAAGAAAAATGAGTCACTTAGGTGTCGATTTCATCATCTAACCTTGACTCAAAACTACGCAAGGTTTTGCTTGTCATTAGCAAAACGTGTCAAGAAGAAATACCCAGCAAGAATATAAAAAGTACATGAACAAATTTTCAATTTTAATGTGTTGCTTTGCTATTCATCTTTGAAATGATATTCAGGATTAGAGATATTTTAGTTTTTTCAAAAACTAGAGCACTTTATCTTAGTTATTATATGAAATTGTTAAAAAAAACAGTGATTATATTCACAAAAGTTACATCATATTTTGTAATTAAACAGTGTTTTATAAATATGAAGGTTTGTGACGGGCTCACGCGTCTTTTCATTAACATGTCCTTTGGGTTCTTTGGGGCCAGAATTAATGGCAACCTCTTTTCCAACAAAAACCCAAGAAGTGAAGCGTGAAGAAAAGATGCAAATTAGAAAGCTTTTAAATATCAGAAGTTAAAGTAAGCGAGGTGGCAATTTGGGGAATGTTAGGATAGTCCGTGCTTCAATTGTGAAGTGACAGCCAACGGAAGCTATTCCGGGCATAGAGCCATTAGGTCAAGGTGCATACCATTGCACTCCAGTAAATACGCAACGTAAGTAAGATTGGATCGTAGATCGAGTTTAAGGTAGGATTGATTGTTTGATATTAGGATCTGTGATAGTATTGGAATTGAGTTTAGGCGAGTTAGTTATTGATAGTGGTCCGGGTTAAGTTATTTCGGTATTATCTATATTGTGTGTTTTGTCATCGTAGATTCTCTCACATATATTATTATTTTATCTAATCTGTTAGATGTTTAAGTTTTAAGATCTTAATAAAGTCATATTAAGATCATGGAAACTTCTAGTTCTTTCGTTATCCCTACACTTCTAACTCACGCTGATAATCAAGGAGAAGGTCACCCTAGGGGGGCGCCTTCACAGGTTAAAACACTTCTACTATTATACAGAACATGCACAAAAAGTTTTAGTTAATTATTTTCAAAAATTTTTGAACAATCGCTATGCTTGTTTGAGCATTTTCAAAAAAACACATTTCTAGTAAAACACATTTTAAAGTATGACATCTTGCTGAAAGTAGTGGCATTTGCTTTTATTAAAACACTTGTAGTTTTTTTCTAGTGAATGGAAACTTGGTATTATTATAAAGCTATAAGAAGATGGCTAGTAAAATAAAATCATAAAAAAAATTGTCAACTTTCGGCGAAATTCACAATTTTAGGGTAGTCGGATACCTTAAGTCAAACACTAGAAATGAGCTATGCTATATGCAGACAAGAGAAGTTAAAGGGTATGGATAAATTCTATATTTACCTAAACGAGAAACAATCCCTCTGTCTTGACAATTCGAAAAACCTCCTTAATCTTGAATTGCAAACGTTGATGCTACAATGTAGTTTTAGCACTACTCAATGTAGCTATATCATCCACAACCATCTGCAATTCGCCCTATCCATCTATCTAGCTGACAATTAATGTATTATTCGAAAGTCACATTCCTTTGTATATTCAGGCATTGTTATAGCTTAAAGTGCTTTTTTACAGGGATAGAAGAAAATGCAAGTTACAGAAGTTAAGAACATAATGGTTACAAAGTAAATGTTTGAAAAAAAAAGACGAACACACAAATTTTAATGTTGTTACGTTTCCACCTATCTCTCAAGATAATATTTGCTGTATATGACGATGTAGTGTTACAACAGGACGATTTTCACGTGTGGTCTTCCGACAATATTATCGAATCTCAGGTGAGTCAGTTAAGGTAATTATTACATACGCAACGTATGTATATAAATTATTAAAAACATTAAAAAAATTTAATAAGAACATATTTACTTAAAAGTTGATTAATAAATTGTTCAGTATTAACTATTATGGAAACCTAACATGAAAATCACTTCCCAATATTAGAAAAAAAATTGAAAAATATAGTTAGTTGACAAAGATGTTGTTTAGCATTTTCACTTTTCGAAAGTTTTGTTATTGTGACACTATCTATGTTCATTTTTATTTCAACTTGTGTTAAAATATCCATGCCAGTAATATCATGTGATGCCGAAGTTTTGTTAAAAACAACACAAAAATTTTCAATACATTCCTGATTATCGATTTTAAGTTCATGTAAGCAGCTACCAATTAGAGTAATATGCCCAGAATTTAACTCGACAGAAATCTGTTAAAGGCGGTGAACCAATTTTTTTATAGATATTTTTCAATTCCTACTATTAGTTCACACTCTTCTTATATATATTTATTTATTTATTTATATATATATATATATATATATATCTTGATCAAATTTTAAATAGTTCTAAAAAAACTTTGTATTCATCCCTTCAAGTTCAAATACACTTTTTTAAGCTAGTTGTGGATGATACTTTATATTAATACAGTTTTTTTTTCAAATATTAATTCATTAATTAAATTTTATTTTTTAATTTTAAATTTATTCTGCATTATTTCAGACGAAGTTAAAGCTAGTTGCAACAGTTGGCGCCAGTAAATTTTTCTACCGAATGTGTTTTCTTTTCTTCAAATACTTTTTTTTCAACGATCCACTGAAGTTCAAATATATTTTTTCTAAACTTGTAGTGGATGACACTTGATGTTAATACAGCTTTTTTTTTTCAAATATTAATGCATTCAATTAAAAATTAATAAATAGTAACAAACAAAAATAATAGTCCAATAACATTGATAGAAAGGAAAATCATTCGTTGTGTCCCTGTAACGCAATGGACAACGCGTTGACTTCAGATCAAAAGGTCGTGGGTTCGAATCCCACCTGGTATGGACTAATTTCTGAGAATGTGATATCTTTTTACTATATTATTTTATTGGAACAGTTAAATTTAATTAATTAATAAATAGTAACAAATAAAATAAATAGTCCATTACCATATATAGAAAGGAAAAAGGAAATTTGCAAGGAAAATCGCTTTCTATTTTGTCACTTAATATTGTGAGTCTGTCATATGTATATACATATTTATATTAATTGTAACTGTTTAATAAAATTTTTCTTTGTTGATTTTGTTAAGAGTTGACTTAAATTTATTTTTTTATATTCCTTGCTTTTATATAATTTGAAAAGTAAATAAAAGAGTATATCAAGTGCTCTTTTGACAATGATGTGTTCAAAAAGCAAAAACAAGTTAATTAATAAATTGGATGTTTGAAAGAAATGAACACGCATTTTTATATGGTTACATTTCCCAATCTCACAAGCTAATCTTAGTTGTAGATGTTGCCGCTGTGTTACAGCGAGACTATATTCCTATAATATGGAGGAAGTTTAAAGAAACTACTCTTATTTTATGGCGACAGGTAATTAGTATTATTGAAATTAAACTCAAAACTCAAACTCAGAGGCGCAACAGCCCTTGAGGGCCAGGGCCTACTGTATCCATCCTAGTATACTTGACCATTGGGCGCTGAGGTGCAAGAGCAGATGTCCCGATCAGGTGGTCAGTCTTTGAAGTGAGACGCCCAGTGTTTAATTTCCCTAGCAAGCTTGGTACTAATTTATCGACCCACTGCAGTTGATATGAAAGGCTGAGTCAACTTTGCCCAGCCCGGGAATAGAACCCGGATCTGTGGTGTGGAAGCGCGATACACTAATATTCGACCACTGGGCTTACATTATTGAAATCTTCTAATATTAATTTATCTTCGAAGTTTCATATATTTATTTGATTCCCAAACCACTTATGCTCAGAAGCTCTGAAATAATATATAATTAACTATGTCTTAGGTAATAAATGTTCGTTAAATTAAAACTACATGCAGTAAAAATTTCTTCAACAATAATTTGGGGGGGGGGGGAAAGTTTTAAAAAATAAATAAACTACTAAATAAAAATCTACGAGAATATATTACATATTAACTCATAAAAAATTTAATTTATATGAAAATGACAGTATGTGGTGTATTTTTCATTTATAATCCAACTAAAACTCTTTTAAGGAGGAAGAATGTTATGTTAAATTCGTTTGTAGCTTCCAGAGTGATTACTAAAATTGTATTCCAAAACCACAAAGTCTTTGTTAACTTTTAGTAAACGACTAGATTTGAGAAGAAACTGCTTTTCGGCTATACATCCTTTTTTGTCACAATAATTGACCTAACTTTAAATCATTGGATAAGACAGTACTTCTCAAACTTTCAACACTTGCGGCCCAATATTCAATCACCATTTTCATCGCACCCCCCTCCATACAATAACGATGTATTGAATTCGATAATACGATACTTTGACGCTAAAGCTACAATACGACTTTAACCTCTTCGCCACCGGCGTATATAAACGTCTCGCTCAGACAGTGCGTAAATTGCCCCGGATGAATATATACGTCTTTTCGAAATATGTTCACTACTATCCATAAAATTATTCCGAAGACTTTGGAATGCAGTAAAATGACCTTAACATTGTTTGGGAAGGATTTATTTATTTCACAGAGGATTTCCTTATTTTCCTTTTCTCCCTCCCCCCCCCAAATACATCACATATGCGTACATACGTGCAAAACGGTGGCATCGGGGAGTGAATAGCGTAACCTTTAATCTGCAGTTAAGGAATTAATTATAAAAAAAATGATCTAGATAAGTGTTAATTTTTGCATATAATTTTATATGCGACCAACCGCGCGCACGCGGTGCAGTCACTGGTAATTATTAAACTTGTTCTTAACTTAGTATTGTTAAGATAATTATAAAGTTCACACACACACACATTGTGCAGTACTGATTCATTTATAAGTGTATTATATCAGAGTAAATGTATTTTGAAAGAATATATTTTGTTTTACTTTTTCAAAAAATTAATAATTTTTTGAAATAATCTTTTGTTTTTGACTTTTCAATATGCTCGCGCTCCCCTTCTAGGGTTATCACGCCCCCTAGGGGGTGCGCCCACAGTTTGAGAAAAAAAGTGCTGGGATAAGAAAAATATGCTGTTCACCTTCAGTGCAATAAGGATTTTGAGATTAAGCAAGGCTTAATTTTATTATTCCCCCCCCCCCTCGATTAAAGAAAAGAAATTTTGATCGATATATTTTACTCTGAAGGAGACTTCCAAGATCTCCCAAAGGGCTTAGAGTTCTGAGGGAGAAAGGATATAATACACAAAAACAGCTTAATGGCAGAGCAAAGATTACAATAAAAAGAGAGCAAAAGAAATTATACAGTAAAAAAAATGTATGTGCCAGCAAAGACAGAAAGGAAGAGACAAAACATAAGCATTCCATTGCAGATAGAATGGGAATTATTGTAGCGTGAAACTAATTTACCGTGAATAACTTTTTTTTGTGAAAAAAAAATTTTACTCAGGAGGGAATAGAGCTTAATGGGTAGGTTTAGCAAACTACTATTTGACAGTACGGGGGCAGTGAAAAATGAAATTTACGGCGTCCTCGGGGGAATCACATAAACATTTAGGAATGGAAAGCAAGGTGAAGGTAAACAAGGAAGGGGCCATGATTGATGGGGGTTAATATTGGGGCTTTTAATAAAATTTTTGACCTTTTGCCTGGTTAGTCAATCATTCCTGCAGGTTGTTCAACAGCCGTGAAAAAATTTTATTTAGAAAAGATCGAGGAGCCGTGACAGAAAAAACTCCCTCTTTATCAACAGGTTGTGTTGCATGCTTGAAGTCCACAAATCTGAAGTAATCCCAAAACAGTGACGTCATCTTGCATGTTTTATTTATTTCTGATAATAATGACGTTTAAAAATTATTAAGTCTTGTTGTGAGCGGCAACGGTTTTGTTTTGTGTACAAAAGAATAATAAATGAAAAATGACGCTGTTGTTTTAAATGTTTGTTTAATTTCTGTTTAATGTTTAATTACTTAACAGGTTGGGTGTTTTTTCAATTCTCTCTCCTACTATTAGCTCACAATCTCTATTTATTTATTTATCTTGGTGGAATTTTCAATCGTTAATAAAATACAATTTAAAGTGCTCAATGGAGCTGAAATTTTATATACATGATTATTTTGGATGACAATACAATAATTTAATTATAATTAATAAAAATTAATTGATTAAAACTAACTATTTAAAAAATTACAAATACAGCCACGTTGGCGACCCTTTTGGCGACTTGTGTAAAATCTTGAAAAGGTTTTTTTCTCACGTTTTAAGCCATTCAGTTGAACTGAAATTTTATATACACGATTGTTTTGGATGACAATACGCTACTTTAATGATAATCAATAAAAATTAATTACCAGGAATTAATAGGAAATTTGAAAACATGTATCATATATTCCGTTATACTACACACACCAGTGGACACTCACCAAGCATTTGAACCCCTTTTTTACAGTTTTTGAATGTATTTGTCATATAACACGCCCCACCTTTTTAGGAAAGAAATGCACCTGAATGCACGTGTGCAATACTCCTAAGTTTTGAAGTTATTTATTTCAGGTATTATCCCATGCGTTTGAAAAAAATAGTACACTTCTAAAAAACTAAATCCCTTTTAATTCATAAAGTATGTCATTTCTTTTGAACAAACAGTTTTTCGAAATATATAGAAGTCTAATTTTTTTACACTCGACTCTTTTTTTTATTAGGCGTAAACGTGCACACATACATAAGATCTTATTTTTTGTATCAAAAGTGTGTGCGTTATACACCGCATGTTACAGTAATATAATCAGTAAATATGATTGTAAAATTGTTGATTTAACTCTTATGTATGTTAAAGTTTAGATTAGAATGTACTTCTATTAAGCATTTATAAAGTATTTGACAGATTTAAAATATAAGTATTTTGTTGTCATGGAAACTGAACTAATTTGTTGTATTTAGAAGAAGAAAAAGATATTGAAAAGAATTACAATATTTAAATATGTTCCATAAATATATATGCATACTAAGATTTCGCTCAATTTTATTTAAAATTTGTAATGATTTAAAGTTTTCGTCCTTTTTATTTCTTATATTACAAGTTTGAAAGCACTCATTTTTAATCCTCACAGATTTTTTCAAACTTGGGCTTTAAGATATACAACGACTTCTGCAATATTATAACTCAAGCTCTGAAGTTATTTCCTTCAAAAATAAAAAAAAAATTGCAAAGTTTCAGGGTAAAATTCAGATCGTGTGTAAATATACTGAAATGAACCTTTGAACCTTGAAAATCCTTCCTCTAGCGACGAAAATAAGAAGGATGGAAATTGCTTTCCAGGAACCTATTTTTATTTCCTCCCACTTTGAATCGCTCGAGAACTTGCTTTGATAATAAAGACCTAAGGCACAGAAAATGTTTACCCTTTTCACTGAAATTGCAAATATCTTGTAGGTTTTACTTTAAAAAAAAAGATGTAAAAAACTGCCAAAGCATTTTAAGTCAAAAACATGTTAAATTTTTTAAAAAATTAACATGAATTAATTTATAAACTAGTTCACAAATTCCGCAATTTGAGATTTAATATTCTGTCTTTTTGTTTACCTTTCTTCTCTTGTGATAATTTATTTTCATACTCAACAAATATGTTACAAAAAAAAATCGGGTGCAAACTTATCAATATATATATATATATATATTGATTTCTATTAACATATAAATAATAATTAATCCAGTTACTAAAATATGAACACATCAATATTCATGAAAGAATACCCAAATACAGATATAGTGGTCTTTTCTCAAAAAATATTACTAATTCTTTAGTTTGATGGAAAATTACTACTAATTGTATTTTTTAAGAAACATTTACACTCAATAGTTAGAAAACAGATGCATTATATTTTTCTTTTTTTAAATATGTACTAATATTGAAATTATCTATACAAAAGACATCCATTTATTTTAAGTTATATAAAAAAAATATGGAAACTAAAATCAACACTTTCTTTTTGCTATATTACCAATTGAAAAAAGAACATATTTATGCGAAATTAATCGATGCATATTATTTATGCATTTTAATTCGATATGATTATACGTTTAAGAAAATTCATATGTTTATTTTTTTTAATATAAATACTGTAAACAATAACCTTTGAAAGGCTACAGGGGCCTGTGGTAGCCTAGTGGTGAAGACAATGGACTCGTGGTCCTCATGAGTTCGAGCCTAGCATCGCCGAAGACCCGCCATGTAGGGGAGAGATACACGTTAAATCTGTCGAGAGCTCAAACGTCTTCTCGCTGGTTTTGTGTGGCAGTTAAGAGAGAGGGGTACCAGTTCAGGTGTCGTCTACTTAACCATTTATCAAAATTACGAGGTCCGTCGCCGAAAGCCCTAAAATAGCTGAATAGTGCGACGTTCATATTCACTCACTCACTTGAAAGGCTGCAGAATCAAAGTAAATATACTTAAATTGCTATTCTGTAAACATTTGCATTATACATTTTTTGTTATTGAAAGGATATTTAATTGTAATATAAAATCAAATAATTCTTCCTTAACAAAAAATGAATGTTTAAAGAAAATCCACATAAAAATATAAAAAAGGAAGCTTTTATCTCCAATGAAACACGAGTTTTAGTTATTAGATCTGTTTATAAAAGATTATGTCACATTTTGAAAGTTATGTTTATGTTATTTTTGAATTTAATACACACACACACATTTGTGTGTGTATTTTATTGATAAATATTAACTTTAAAATAGTAATTTTAAATGTGAGCTCTATATTTGATTTAAATTCTTCCTATTCTGTGAAGTTTTGAACTTTGAAAAATCTTTCGAGAGTATTTATTCTGCTTTTCTATAAACAAATATTAAAAAAAAAAACGTATTGAAAACAGAAAAAAATATAAGCTGAAAAAGTACGCTTTCACAAGAGCTCATCCTATGCAACTCTCAAGAAGTTCGAAAAACAAATAAATTTCTTAAAGTTTTTCAAAAACAAGCTGCTTAGATAAAATTTAAGCATTAAATATAGAAAAGTAGGAAACTGAAACATTTGTGAACCTTTGCAAAATCATTAATAATTTATTTCAACTGAAACAGAACTATTCCTGTATTAAAATATAAAGGTAATCAGGATATTCACAGTCAAGTCATTTATTTTGTTTATGCATTCACTTAAGATTGGGGGTTTCAAGTTTTTTTGTAAATACGCATGAATAATTTCTAGATTATTTCTCTTTCCATTAAAGACAAATCCGGAGATGCGAAACAAGAACTGAAAAATGAAAAAAGAAACTCTTGAACATTTATAGAAATATTTAGAGAGAAAGCAATATATTTTGTTCTTTTTCTCTGATAAGATTTTTTATTACGTAAAATATTTGAAGAATACACCACTCATATTTCTGTGTCGCGGAATATTATAAAAAGAGCGAAACGCAAAGGATATTGGGCTTATTAAGAATACATTTTCTCTAGCACTCTCTTTCTCTCTCTCTCTGTTTTTGTTCTTTCTGTTGTGTATTCCTAGAGTGGTCTTGCTATTGTTATTATTCCCAGAACCGCTTATTATTTTCAAAATATCTTAGGATTTCCATTTAAGATTTCATCGCTAATCTCTAGTATGGTGCTTTCTAAAAAGCAGATGGTTTGGTAATATTTTAAGGAACAAGATCTTTGTTTACTCGAAGTAGTTTTTTTTATAATTATGTATTTCCAAGCAAATATTTTAAAAAAGGATTTGTATGTGCAATTGGGATAATAAATAATGAATCATATAAAAGAGAGAAAAAGATGAAATAATACGAGGGTGAGTAGGAAAATTGTTTTCCCCTGTCGACTGTGATTAGAGTTATGTATGAAAATCAAAATATAGAATGAGACATTAAAGATAAGACATAACACACTATTTTTCCACATAATTACCAAGTACATTGAGACATGTCATACCACTTGATAAGCTTCAAAACGCCCTCCTGGAACTCAGGGCTTTGCATACGAAGAAAGCGTTTAACGAATATGGGCGAACGACAAAACAGCAGGTAAACGAACAAGTCACCGATACACCATTGGGTAAAGATCGACCGCGATCAAACAGATGGATTCGGAAAAAGTGGCCTGGGCTTCTCAGATCTGACGTTCTGTTGTTGGATGACAATGCGAGACCACACTCGGTGACGGCAATGCAAAACCTTATTATAACTCTTAGTTGGGAGTGCCTACACCATCCGCCATACAGTCCTGATCTCGCACCAAGTGACTTCTGTCTGTTTTCGGCTTTGAAGAAGGTGTCACAGGAAGGCGCTTTGGAAGCAATGCTGAAGTTAAACAAGCCATTAAACGCTTCTTCTGTAGGCAAAGCCCTGAGCTTTTCTTGGAGGGCTCTTTGAAGCTTATCAAGCGTTATGACATATGTTTCAACGTACTTGGTACTTATGTGGAAAAATAAAGTTATGTCTTATCTTTAATGTCTCATTCTATGTTTTGTTTTTCATACACAACTCTGACCACAGTCTACAGGGTAAACTTATTTTCTGACTCACCCTCGTAGAAAAAGTAATTCATAGAATACGTAGTTCAGCCATAGTAATGTTGAAAATCAAATATACTGTATGAAAATTAGAAGAAAATTATTTGTATTAGTAAACGAGTGTCAACCAGAAAATAGAAATTATTTTAATCTAGCAAAATACAAAAGAAACATATCAGCAAAAAAAAACTGTATTTACAAAGTCTCGGTACTTTAGTCTATTTTTCATAACTACGGAGGCACTTAAAGCAACGTGACTCTAATTTTCCCATTACAATGTTATATTTTTCAGCTGCCAAAGCTTCCAACTCATTAAATGCCTATTAAATTTATTACAGAAGAACAAGCTTTATTATAATGGTATAAAATTACAAGAATCCTAGAATGCCTATCCCTTTGGAAAGATTCTCTATCCTACACCAACAGAAATCTTAAGACTTAAGGAGGCTTCCAAAAGGAAGCCATGGCTCTTAAAGAGCTTGATAATTTTCGTTTTGAACCAGAAGATTTAATAAAATCTTCTTGCCCGATTGAAAGGTACGACTTTTCGCTTTCAACATAGCTGCTCCACAATGTCCGAAAAAAAAGAAACAGATAAGCAGATCCTAAGGATCCTTTCTTTGGAGACTTTATACTCTGAAGGTGAACGGTTAAGCGTTTTCACGTACAGCTACGCGTTGACAAATAATAGTAATGCAGGTTCTGGAGTTTAATGTGACCTATTCTTTTCCTATGCACCAATTGGAAAACACGTCAATGCTTTTGTTGCTGAGATCCAAAAGAATCCAAGAGGATTTAATCGGCAAAATTTTTTTTTTCATAAAAGTACTTGTTTTTCTTTTTGGTTTCCACTTTAAAGAGTCAAATATTAATTGGAGAGAAAAAAATGAATTTGTTTTCAGTCGGGATTAATCAGTCGTCATTATTTGCATTTACTTCAATATTTATAATTAAAGGGGTCAGATTGATTTTACCAATTGGAACCAGAAAGTATATTTTAAAAAATCATATCTTGAAGCAGACATTCCGGAAATTTTAAAACCCTTTTCAGTACGATATGATTTGTAAGACTGCAATTGTGTGATGAAAACGTATCGATTTTGCACGTCTTTAGTTATGTCATGGAAGCCTTATAACAAACATATATGATTTACTGGAGAAATAGCTTCATTCCAAATTCCAATAATGTCCGTATTGAGACTATTTTGCGAAATAAAGAGAAATATTGCGGGAAAACCGAACTAGACAGTTTTCAAAGTTTTGTATAATATAATTCGAAAATTCAAGGATTCTGGCATCGACTTCGATGTTCTTGCTCTAATTTAAAACCAAGCTTATGCCATGTCTCATTAACAAAAAAATCATTCTATAAAGTAACTTAAACAATAAATAAAATAACCTTAACAAATGATGCTAAGTACGGTTTTCACTATATATTAATTGTAATAATCAAATATTTTTTGGTTATTTTTATTTTTACAGAAAATTTATTTAGATGGTCGGAATTAGATCACTGAGACTAAGAAGAATGAAGAAAAAAAAAGTGTTTAGTTCTTATAATACATATTTTATTAATATTGGAATATTTTGTATCTCTTAAAGTATTCAGAATACGGTACTCTTGAATTAGAAGAAAATTAATATATTCCCTTTATCTATGGAAACAATATGCATTTACTATTTATTTCAAGAAGATCGTAAGAATTTAAAATTAAGTAAATTAAGTAACAGGTAACAGATTGTGCGTGTGTGAAAGAGAGAGAAAGAGAGAGATCTAATCCCAGTATTCTCATAGTAAATAACACAAATCTCAGAATTTAATATTTTGAAAAATTCTATTGATTTCAAATAAAAAATTGTAATTAAGAAGTTTAAAGTTCTACTTCTGCATATTAAGAAATAAATGAAGAATTTTTTAACACTACAGGAACTATAAGCACTTTTCAATGTAGCCCTGTAATGTAAAATTTCACACCTTTTTCAGGAAAAAATTTTAATTTCATAGTTCGTTTGTATTTACCTGCTATCATAAGTGGTGATGAATTAATTAACACTCTCGCCGGCACCTTGCTACCCTACCTGACCTATGGGTAGCACGTAGTGTGTTTACAAAAGAAATACATTTACTGTACTTGTCTGCACATGAAAGAAAAAAAGAAATTCAAATATATAGAGCTATTTATATTTGAAATGTACTGGTGCTGGTAACTTCCTTATAAATACTAGGAAATTGGAAAATATTTTCCTTCTCATTAATCCACACACATTTCGTAAAGTAGAAAAATCTTAGAAGAACGGAAAAAACATAAGAAAAACATTTCAAATAAAATTTGTGAAATATCGAATATTTCTATGAAGTATTTTATGCATTTCATCGCTCCATTGTTTCAACAACCATTTTAAAATTCTTTTTTTCAAGAGAAAAGAAAAATAACAGCACTCTAGCGATAAATGTATATCAAAGTCTGCTGTGATCTGAATAACAATTTCAAGAGAGTGCCTTAATAAAATTCTCCAATCACAATCTAAAGCCCACATCGCTAAAAGTCTCGAGTTAATTTTATCACTCTTTTGTGGAAAAGAGCGATAAAACATTTGCCGTTAATGAAAAATGTAGTGTTGCTGCCAAGTACAGAAAAGGGACTGTTTAATTCGATTTACTAATGAAAGGAACACGGACGGAGAAACTGTAGACAAAATAATTGAATCTAGTACATAAAGAAAGGATTTTGCATTTAATGAAAATGTGATGGATGTCTTTTAAACCAAAGCAACTAATTAATGAAGTTTAAACATCTAACTATCCTTTTAATGCGATTAGTAAGAAAAGTATTGAACCGTTTCAGAGAAATCAATTATTCTAATTTCGACAGTGCTGAGAGATATTGAAAGACAAACATACACCAAAAAGTATAATTTTTTGAGTTTTATTTTTTATATAAGATATAAATTTTTATCATTAAGGTACAGTAAAACAAAAATATACATACTTAAATGATAATGTATTATACCACAACAATTTTCTTTTTTCCGAAATTATTTGCATTTGCAAGAAATGTCTCAAAGTTCTTTTTTTATTCCTCATATTTATGGAAAAAATATTAATAATTCAAATTAAAAACTATATATATATAAAGAAAAGCTATAAAATCATATTTACAATAATGTTATATAAAAATAATAAAACAAATTTTAATAAGAAGGAAAGAAATTATAAAGAATTTTATGACAATTACTGAATTTTATAAAAGCGATAAGATTATTACCAAAAAGGTATTTTAATTTCAAGTTTTCTCAAAATAAGCTCTGAAAATGAGATTTGTGACTTTTTCTTAAGACTGAGGTAATAATGTTTTATTAGTTAACGAAAATAAATATAATTAAAACATAATTAAAATATAGGCTTGTGAACAATACGGAAGATTTCTTTAAAAGCCTTGATTTATGATTAGTTCTGATTGTATACAACTATTTCTTCCATTGCGAATATTTTTTTTTATGAAGCTCAATAGGAAAAATATTTTTTTTTATTATCCGATTAGTTTATTTCAAAAGGATCTATGCGTTGAGTATGTCTGTGTCTTCTGGTATCTTTCCTTAATAGAAAAAATTAAAATTTACAAGATATAAGACAAGAATGTTACAAATATGATTTACTAATTCTCATAATAATGCATTTCTAAAAAAATATAATTATACTGTCATAAAAATCTGTTATACGTAATACAGTAGTAGTTATGTGAAATTATAAAGGAAAATATCTATGAATGATAATTTACTGGAACGCAAAAACTGCTCATGGTCACTCTGGATCAGGTGAAATTATTAAGTGGTCCAGCATCAAGTAAATTCCACAATGTAACTTCCATAATACTAGCATTTGTATCGTTGCTTTCTTATTAAAATATGAATTTCACTGTGATTAAGTTGGTATTGTTTGGAGAAACATTGTTTTTTGGAAAATGTAATTATTATGAAACTTGGGCTAAAATCTTTCATTACGTGAAAAAAAAAGTTCATTATAAATGAATACTTTAGTTTGCATTTTTTATTAAAACGTATTTCATTTTTTTAAAATGTTTTACAGGAATGGTTTTTTTTTTCAATTTTATGCTGAACAATACTCTTAAATGCATGCAGAGTTTAATTTTACTTGTTAGAGTTTGTATTTTATTTTACAAATGCCACAACAATAGCACCTATGCAATTAGTGCTCGTGCTCTTCAATATTTTTCAGCAATAGAATTAAGACTAATTAGTACAGGGCACATGACCAAATGTTCAGTGCTCATAAGCTGACCAGAGTCACACAGAGTACAATCCGGTGAGTCGGCAAAACCAATTCTGTTGAGATGAGATCTCAGGCAGTCATGCCCTGTCAAAAGTCTAAAATGAGCTACAGCAACTTTTCTAGGAACCCTAGGAACCCAGAACGGGTTCTAGTTCAAAATGGCTCAGTTTTCTTGTCTTTCGACATCTTCGCAACTTCCCTTTTAAAATTATACTTAAAAGTCATATTAGTATAAAGCCTTAAGGAATTAAAGGTTTAAATTCTCGCAAGTCTTTGGATCGAAAGGGCTACTTTCTTACCAAGGAAGTCAGCATATGCTCATTCCCACTAAAAAGAAATTTTATGAAGAAAATCTTTTAGGAACGGTCTGCATTTAAAAATTCCTTGTGAATTATAGACGTAATTTTGAGCTGGACCTTGTAATACCGATTTTGAGTCGGAAAAGATTACGACCCTTTTGTGTGTGAACCCAGTATTAGAGTTTTAAAATCGTTAAATTTTATAATATTATATTAAATATTTCAAACCTGTGAATACTTTAAAAATTATATTTATGTGGTATACGATTATTATTTTTGCTTCAGGAATAAGGGGTACACAATTTATCCTATTCTTGGTATCGTAATCAATGCCTTATAATGAATTTAGTAATTAATATCAGTATGCATAAATTTTAGCAATTTCTGTTTACTTTGATTTTATTATTTTCTAAAAAATAATTAAATTTGTATTTGAAAAAGAGGAAATCCAAACAAAGAATGAAAGCAAAGGATAATTTATAGTCATGAAATGTGGGATATAAAATTCAAGGTGATTAGTTTTAACGAACATCAGTAGTACATTTAAATGATAAGTAAAATTTCATAGTAAAATACTAAAGCTGTGATCATCAAGCAGTTTTAAAACGAGGAGTGCTTTGAAATACTAGTTTAATGTAACAGTGATAAAAAAAATCAAGGCTGTTGTGTTATTACCTAACGTCGTGAAATTTTATGTCACCGAACTGTATTTCTTATTAAAATATTTATTCAAAAGCAGAAAGTTTTTTTCTTCAAATAACAAATAATATATTAAATAATATACATCAAAAACATACGAAATATTTTGTCCTCTAGAATAAATCAGGATATTAACGATTATAAAGATTCTCAGTTTGTCTCTCCATAACTATTAAAAATAGATTAAATTTTAGAAAAGTTGAAACAATAAATATAACGGGCTAATTTTAAATTAAGTATTAACAAAATAAATAATTTTTAAATACTTGGGTATATTATAATTTGTATAATATCTTATCAATTTGATTGAAAGTATTTTCATTACTTGAGGAAAACAAACATAATTATAACAATATTTTTAAAATAATAAATTTGTTTACATTTTAATTCAATTATTTAGGTATACTCAATAATATATCACTAATTAAGATTTCTTATACTAGTCTGTAATTGTGTAAAGAAGAAAGATTTATAATCACGTTTTAGACTCACAACCCAATATGCCATAAAAATATAAGTCAAGTTTCAACTTTGTTACTTTTCACAAACAGTTTTTTTACTTCATTCATTATAATATAAATAAGTATTTTAATTCGTTTTTTATATAGCATCACACACACAATAGCACACACACATACACAAGTATCATTAAAATTAAATAAATCCTGAACATTTACGTTTAGTTAAAATTCTTATTTCCAACTGAAAAGAACCGAACTTGCACAACTATGGCCTTATGAGATATTTAATGTAATTTGATTAACATCACTAAATTTAATCATGGCCCATCGTAAAGCATAATATTTAAAAAATTCAAATGTATATTTGCAAATAATCCACTTATATAACATTTAATGTATCACAAAATTATTTGAAAGGTAAAGTTTTATTAATTATATTAATTACAGTACAGTTTTTGTTTCAGCGATTTTTATTTCTTTAACTAAGAACTAGACTTTTCTCATTACATCATTAGATAAGTGTAATTACAGTTGAGAGTTGTTTCCTCAAATATCTCCTCTCTGTGATGGTTTCTATCGATTACTCCAAACTTGTTTGGAGGTGTAATGATCTTGATTGCATCTGAGGCACAAGATGTTCTCTCTTCATAAGTCGTTTTCTATCGATTTGACCATCAAATCTATAATTTGTTTTGTGGAGTCAGAATTTTTCACGCTAAGAAATTCTTTACATTGACTATTCCACTGTTGCTAGTAACATTTAATGGGTGATCGTCATCGCAGTATGACTTTTACGTTGTGGTAATAATATATATAAATATAATGAGTGTTATAATGTAATAACCCATGGCCTATAAATTCATTTTGTAAATATGCTCCACCTATGTACTTTCTGTAATTGTTTTATAATTTAATTAAACCTCTTTTTTAAAAAAAAAAATTATTATATATTTAACTTATTCTGAAATACTACTGTATTTATAAGCTACCATATCCATACATTTGGTACTTATATACTATTGTATATTTTGAAATTATCTGAATTTTTTTTTCTTCCATTTGAATTAAAGAAATTATTTCTTGAAAATGCAAAATATATACATACACTGGCCTATGAATTATAAACTCAAGATCAATATTTTATTGAACCGCCTTTTCCACGAATAATTACTCTGATTTATTTGGATATCGAGTCTACACGCTTCTGGAGTGCATTTATGTCCAGAAAATACCATGCATTGTCTGTGCAGCTGTTTAGATCTTATAATTTAGATAAAAGAGGAGAATGCTGTCGGATTCGTCTCTCTTTTCACACTTCGAATACAGTACAGATCTAGGCCAGGGGTGGCGAACCTTTATAGATCAACGTGCCATTTTTTCCGAAGAAATATTTAATGAGATATACACGTGCCGTCAAATAATTTTGACCTGTGATTATTGGAAAAATAATAAAACTAAATACTAAGAACTCAAAACTCTTAATTCTCTACGAAAAAATACATTTTGCTCTGTATAGAAGCAAATGCTTTAGTTATACGAGTAATTCAAAGTAAAGTAACATCGGTGTGGCTTCTGGTGCAGATTAGATGACAAATAACTTATAAAAGGATTGTAAGATGTTACTTTTAGCAGAATGCATGCTGAATTGCAGTCATTTGACAAACGGTTTCTAAGGGAGTCTTAAACCCTCTAAGCGGTCCGTACTTAAAGTCTTGCCATTCTGGAGATGGTTCAAAAATGCACCGCACATATTTTTTTGCTTTCAGGTGGGGTTCTCAAAAGCGGTTGAGCCGTATTTTTAAGAATGCGGCTCGGCCGCTTTTGGGAATCTTGCTTGAAGGCAGAAAAAGCATCTCTGGAATGACGGAATTTTACGTGCAGAACGCTTGGAGGGTTAATGTTATTCATCTCTGAAAATAATGACTCACAGGTATTGGTAGATAAAAATATGGTTATAAAATAGCAAGTCAGCTTCTTTAAACAGTTAAATGTGTCTGGAGTTCGTTTTACAAACTATGTTCTACATACAATAGATGAATTATATAAAAAACACACACACCATTTTGTCAACTTTACTAATCATACCATGTTTTAAGGATATTTTGACAAAAGAAAATTATTTAAAAACAATATTTGGGCAAAAAATTAACTTAGAACAACCTTTTTTCAAAATGTTCTCCTTTTGTGAAAAATGCTTCTATTATAATAATATTTTGCCTGTATATAGCTCAAACTTCTGTACAGAGTCTCAACTATGATTTTTGAAAAATTCATATTACTTTCAGAATTACAATCATTTGAAATAATTATCGGCGTTTTTTTCTTAAAATTTCTCCCCTCTGTTGTCGTAAAACAGGGATAAACCCACTTCTAAGTTATATATTTCAAAAATTCTAGTTGAGCCTCTGTACAGAGATCTGAGCTATATACAGGTAAAATATTATTATGTGATAGAAGCATTTTTCACAAAAGAAGAATATTTTAAAAATGGGTCATTCTATGTTTATTTTTTGTCAAAATATTGTACTTAAATAATTTTTTTATTGTAATAGTATTCTTAAGACAATTTTATTTACATTTTCTAATTTAAGTGACACTAAATATCATAAATATTATCCATTTATATGCTTTTGCAAAATCACGGTTCCGAACGTAGTCGGATACCTTAAAGAGGTTGATAATATTTTCTCCTAATTATTGGTTTTTCTGCACGCTGTGATTAATGTTCACTTTGACACCTAAAATATACCATAACACATTAACGATTCCCCAATTATAGAAACACTTTTCATTGAATAAAAGAATTTTTCAATACAAATTCACTTATTTTACAGTTTACAAAGCTAAATACTTAAAAAAAAAAATAGGTTCAACAAATATATCTTTTAATGAGAATGAAATACGTGCTACATTGAATATTTTATGATTCTGAGATTGTGATTAATGTTGAAACATTCATTAGGGAAATGACAAATACAATGTTATTCCTTCAAGTAACTAAATTGCTAATTGGACTCTAAAGATAGACGGAACTAATTATTTGCTTCACCAGATAATAAGCGCTAATAGGAAGTATAAAGCTGTTGTACAAATGTATTTGAATTAATGCAGCAATCTCTCACCTTTTTGTATTTTCCTATAGAATTAAGAAATATATCTGTATTTAATTTAAAAAGAATACATGTATGACTAATTTTTCTCTTATTTTTCTGCAAAATACATATGTTTTAAGTAAAAATGAAGAAAGAGAGAAGATTTAAAAAAGATTTAGAAGAAATTTTTTATTCTGTATTCTTTAACAGAATAATTAGTAAAAAAAAAGAGTGGTGTTAAATATCAGCGTGCAATTAAACATTGTTACTTTTCCAGGAAAAAAAGTATATGCCTTGTAACTCTTAATATTTACATAATTCTTCGGCAATATAAATAGTACCTTTGGTTCAATATTTTTTTCCAAAAATAAACATACTTTTAAGTTCTCTTGTACAAGTTTATATCGATATTTACAACACTTTTTTTCACTTTTTTTTATTAGAAAAGGTAGACATCAGTTTAAAAAAAGCATAGAAATTTATTTTTAATTTACTATTTTAAATAGGACAGTAATATTTCAAGAAAATATGGATTTATAAATATTTTAATAAACTTTAATTGCGCCATGTAGATAAAGTTTTATATTATATACTGTATATTTTTTTTCATCTTTAATAATAATGTTTACATAAAAACTTTAAAACATTTTATTTTGAGTTTGTCACACAATATGCCTATTTTTAGTATGTTTAATTCGTACCTATGTTGCATAAGTTTCTTTAAGGTATATGACTACGTTCGGAACAATGATTTTAAAAAAGCGCATAAATGGATAATTTTCATGATATTTAGTGTCACTTAGATTAGAATACATGTACAAAATTGTTTTAAGGACATATTGACAAAAAAAATTATTTAAATACAATATTTCGGCAAAAAATTAACTTAGAATAATTTTTTTTCCAAATGTTCTCCTTTTGTGAAAAATGCTTCTATTATAATAATATTTTGCCGGTGTATAGCTCAGACCTCTCTACAGCGGCTCAACTAGAGGAATTCTTGAAAAATTCATATTATTTTCAGAGTTACCACCAATTTAAATAATTATTGGCGTTTTTTTCTTAAAATTGCTCCCCTCTGTTGTCGTAAAATATGGATAAACCTACTTCTAAGTTATATATTTCGAAAATTCTAGTTGAGCCTCTGTAGACAGGTCTGAGCTATATACAGGCAAAATATTATTATAATAGAAGCATTTTTCACAAAAGGAGAACATTTGGAAAAAAAATTATTCTAAGTTAATTTTTTGCCGAAATATTGTATTTAAACTTTTTTTTTTTTTTTTTTTGTGAAAATGTCCTTAAAACAATTTTATATATGTATTCTAATCTAAGTGACACTAAATATCATGACAAATTATCCATTTATGAGCTTTTTTAAAATCACGGTTCCGAACGTAGTCGAATACCTTAAATCTGTGAATCCGTTTAAATTTAAAATTATATGTAGTTCAATCAAAAGAAAAAAAAATTTTAGTGAAAGGATAATTATTTTCGGTACTTTTCCGTTTCGCCGTGCCTGAATCTCGCCAAGCTGACTCCATTGCCAAAAATATAAAATATTTAAAAAATGTTAATGACCGCGATGTTTTGAATTTTTTTTGGGTAAAGGTTTACCATGAATATTCCATTTGGCATCGGTTGTACCATTTCAGGTGACTTTATCGCCAGCACCAGCGAAATGGAAAAGTATCTTATTTTCTATAGAATTCGTCTTATTAATATCTTATATGAGATATTTCTTCACGGGAGAAAAAACCATGATCTTGTTATAAAGTACTCCAAAATTTTTTAATGACTCAATTTCTTTTCTAATATCGCAAAGATGAAGCTGAAAGAATAATAAATAAATATTTCAAAGCCTTTTTGTTCTCTCAGATTTTCTCCCCAACTCATTACGATGATCATTTTAAATCGATTTCGAAAAATCGATGAGATCTCAATTTTGCGAAATTGCTTTTGGAATAGGATATTTATTTCCGAAACAAGATAGTTCGTAAAGAAAATTAAGGATAAAATAGGTATTGGCAAATGATTTATTTGTAATATTCTTCAAATATCTCATTTTCTATTTTATTTTAGGTTTAACAAGGAAGGCAGCTTTTTAATTTTATGTTCAATTTGTTTTTGAAAATTTGATTCATGAAGATTATGAAGTGGATTTCTTACTTTTAAACGAATTTTGAGTCAAACATAGAAAAAAAAGCTATCAAGATTTATCATTCCGCAGTAAATGAATTACTGTTAAATAGAAATGAAATTATCTGACTTTTTTTGCAGCAAAGTTTATAACCATATATTGAAGTAGTTTTTTAGAATTAACATTGCAAAAAGGTAATTATTTTCAGTTTCTTAATTAAATAAAAGGTAAAAGAAAAACTGGATCATTTATACAAAAAAAAATGAGAGAAATATATTAATTATACATAATATTTTCCCATATAACATCATATTATAATGAAAACTTAATATAAAATTGGAAATATAAAAATTATTTCAAAGTAGAAGTACTGTGTGAGTGAATATTGACATAGCACGTGGCCGCGGTAGCTGAGTTCGAGCCCATTACCACTAAAGACCCGCCATGTAGGACAGCGATGCACGTTAAATCTGTCGAGAGCTCAAACGTTCTCCCGTTGGTGTGGTAGTTAGGAGAGAGTGGTGCCAGCTCAGGTGTCGTTCACGTCACTTGACCATGGTTCCAAATTACGAGGTCCGTCGCCAAAAGCCCTCGTGTAGCTGAACAGTGCGACATTGATATTCACTCACTCATTAACATAGCACTAATCAGCTACTTGATGGCTTTTGGCGACTGACTTCGTAATTTTAAAACCATGTTCAAATAACGAGACCGACACCCGAGCTGGCATCCTTTCTCCTCAACTTCACACCACACCAACGGGAGGACGTTTGAGCTCTCGACAGATCTAATGTGCATCGCTCCCCCACACGGTGGGCCTTCAGCGGCTGTACATCCTTTCACGGCCCCTTAGGCTTCCAATAAGATAATACCTGGTCACACACAGGATGTCTTAATACTGCTTGTCTCCGTATTTTTGCAACACTTCCCTGTCCTGCGTGATCACCAGGTCTTAAAAAGAAAAGTTTGGTCTCCGATGAGTAGGAGTCTTCGACCGACCTACCGATTGTGCCGATCTAACTCACTACTTGGAACTTGTTCGGTAGTCAAACCCACAAGGGGATGTCTGCTAACTCTGTATAAGTAAATACTGGTTAAAATTTGTCACTTAGTATCTTTCGAGAGTTTTGAAAACTATGCAGTTTGTCTTAGTTTTCAAACACCAGTGATAATATGTATTAATTTAGAATCGACGTTGCCCTGGAGTTGTATGTTTAAGTTAACTTAAGATATCGGGTCGCAATTTTGTAAAACATTGCTTTCAGGAATGAAAGATGCAGCTATATATAAAATCATGTGCTGAATCTAAAAATTATTTAATAGCATGGCCTAGAGCCGGGGTAAGCATTAAGTCGATTGTGATCAACCAGTGGACCATCAAGACATTTTGGGGTGAAATACCCGTGAATAAAAGTGATATTTTTAATGCACTTCGCAAACGTTAAAGTATAATAATAGCTATCAGAATTTTTTTCATGAATAGAAATGTGTATATACTGGTAGTATTCGGTAGCTTTATTGAAGTTCTGTAAGTCTTGGATTTTTTTTTCAAATCGTAAAAAAAAAGGATGGATCTCTCAGATTTTCAGAGGTCCAATTGTGGGAGCCCGTCTAGCTAGAGCAAGTGTGACCGAAACATCCCAGTTTTTTTTAAGAGATATCTAGTGGTACGATGACCAAAGTCATGACTGGTTACACACATTGCAGCAAGACAAGCTCGTCGAAGAAAAATGGTGGACGGAAATAGAAGCTCGGTGAAAGAGATCGACGAGTATTGAAGAGGATTGCAACGTCTAAAATGCTAACAACTGCAACAAAAGTAAAACCGCAGAGCTCTATCAGAATCTAGATCAGGGGTACTCAACTTTTTTTTTACAGGGGCCGCATACATATGTCAGCTATTTCACGCGATCCGCAAACATTTGTTAGCAATTTCGCTCAGACCGCATCATGAAGATAAATAGGGAGAGAGGGGTCAAAGTGTGGGAAATTGATCAAAATATTTTAACTCATGTTTTGCATTTTTTTTAATTATTATTTTAATGTTTTTTTTTTAATTCTGTCACTAACACTGAATTAGAAGCATTTAAGAAACTCTCCTCAATTTCTGCGTCAGTAAACGGTTTCAAATGATTACTAATAATATAACAAACTTCATAGGATGTCTTTGTTACCACTGCGACATTACCACTGACAAAACATTTTGTTGCTGTTGCGCAGATTATTCAAGAAAGCCTATTTATCACCTCTTAAAAGAGATTTTCGAGGAAAAGTGTCACTGAATGATTCTTGTTTATTGGTATTTTTAAATAGAGCACTTTCGTGACAAATCAACTAATTACTGATCCATGTTTGTTTTCCTCCGCAAAATAGTCAACCTCCCAATCGTCTTGAAACGATATATTTTCTTCGAATATGTTTCGCTTGTAAGATATGAAAGACAGTTAAAAATTAGTTCCCCCCATAAAACTGTCACTACTCTACTGTTGTCTGTTATCACCAACCGTAACCGTTACAAATAAAAAAAGAATATCAATTCGCACTCGTACGACATCGACAGCAAAAACCAAAATTGATATGTTTGATTTCTTGATACCAAATTTTTAATATATTGTTCTTAAATAAGTGAATTTTTCAGAGCGATGAGCACTGACCGGGACACTCAAAAAGGCTCGGTGGGCCGCAGGTTGAGTATCGCTGATCTAGATACTCCAGTGTAAATAATTACAATTAAAAAAGGCACCTTCATAAACAGAACATTTACGACAGAAAAGGCAATTTCTAAGCTACTTGTCACAAATGTTAATGCCAAATGTCTTCTACAGTGGTATCTCACTCACAAAACCTGTGGTCGATTGATAAATGGAAGAAAGTAATACACTCTGACGAATTGTTTTTCCCACTTTTCTCTACGACAGGATGGGTGGACGTTTGGAGGACACCTGCACAAGCGTATATGATCGAGATTGTCTCCTTCCAACTGTCAAACATGGAGGTGGATCTGTCATAATATGATGCATTAAGATTTTGTTTGTGATGAATGCACTTAATGAATTGAACTTAAAATTGCAAGGAAAAAAATCACAAACAATTGTAGAATTGATTGGATTTGTTATTACTTTCAAAAACACAAGTTAAAACTAATATCTTCTCAATTGATGAAGAATGAATTGAAAAATTTCAAAAAATAGTTATGATGAATTGGTTAAAAACGGAGGTACGTTAAGCAAAGAGAAATATCATGTTGCAATAATGCAACTGCTCCTCGAATTTGAGAGACGTTTTCAAGAATTTAACTACACTAGAACCAATAGTTGGCTTCATGTGCTACCCATGTGGCAATGTTGATGGAGGGAATATAACTAAAAATATGTTACATGTTCTCTTTATCTCACATGAAACACGAAAATTTTCTCCTTCAAAAGGACGAAATTTTAAAAGAATAACTTTTGGAATCTCCTGGACGAAGTATATATATATATATATATATATATATATAAAGTATCCTAATTTAAAAAAGCTTCAATTCATTTAACATAGTTCTTTCATTCTACCTACCTGTGTGAATCTACGTTTTCGATGATGGATATAACATTCCCGTTTCACATACAACCACTTAGAATCCATTGCAAGATTAACAGTTGGTAATTATATACAGAGATATATTCCAGATGGTTACGGATTGTAAGTAGACTAAGTCTTCTGCTGGGAGAGAGAGACTATAGCTACGAGAACTAACTTTGAATAAAAATGATTTTTTTTTATGTATTTTGAATTGTTTGATAATAAATGCATCATTTGATATTATTAAATTTGTGGGTATAGTTATGTTTGTATTTTGTGTTTTACTTAAAACATAGAGTTTTAAAAGAGTAAGTTTTTTATTGTAGTTATGTAGGTATAAGTACATATTCTATATTTATTATTGTTATAATATAAATATTTTTTAACTTTTTTTTTCCTTATCACACCTACGCCACAGAGTGAACCGCAACCTGTTGAAAATATTAGATTGATTGATTGATTATTAACGTCGCACTGTTTAGCTACACGAGGGTTTTTTGGGGACGGACCACGTAATTTTGAACCATGGTCAAGTGACGTGGACGACACCTGAGCTGACACCCCCTCTCCTAACTACCACACCAACGGGAGGACGTTTCAGCTCTCGACAGATTTAACGTGCATCGCTGCCCTACACGGCGGGTCTTTAGTAGTACGGGGCTCGAACTCGTGACAAGGCAAGCCACGGTCCGATACCTATACCACTCGGCTACCGCGGCCACTGAAAATATTAGAAGTAGACCGTGTCAAGTTAAAGTCTGACCACCTCTGGCCTAGAGAGTGGGAAGCTGAAACAATAGCTTTACTGCCATTCGTACAATAAAATGGTATATTAATTTTGAAGATTATCTCTTCTTGTCTGTTGAATTAATGCAGTTTCCATTAAAAGAAATAAAAATGTGGAAATTAAAAAAAAAATGAAATGTGTAAAATGAAGCTTTTACCTGAAGCATCACTTTAAGAAAACCTTCAACCATTTCAAGCAAAGATGTCCGTTTTCTTAGGCTCGGTGATGATGATGATATTTGGTGTTTTATGGCGCAAGAGCCAGTTTTGGCTATACTGCACCAAACATTCATAGGTCTGTGGTCTGGACGGAAAAAGAAGAAAAGGAGAAATTGGATGACAAGATGGAGGGTCGAAAATAGAGAAGGATCACTGGGGTAACCCGGGGTCGTGACACTCCTGTTTACCAAAGATAGTAAACCCCTTGGGAAAAGTGAAAGATCACTAGGGTACCTCGGGATTGTGACACCCGTACCCACCTAAAGAAGGTGAGCCCCCTGAGGCTGGGAAAACCGCTTGCGACAGGATAAAGAATGTTTCGGAGAGCGATCTTCTTCGTAGTCTAAAATTTAGAATTACGACGTCATATCATTGTGTATATGAAAACTTCACTTGACCCTCACGAAAAACCTGTAATTTTATATTACTTTCCTTAAATTTATATAATATTGGCATTAATAAGTGAGGATTAGAAGCCATAAGCTATTAAGAGGGTACCTCCCTCTTAGTGGCTGGAGAGGATATTTGTTAAATTTATTTTTAATTTAGAGGTTTGGTATTTACAAAAATAATCATGGATTCAAGGCCTTATTTGATGGTAAAATTAGTCGCGATGAAAATGAGAGCTATACTGCGCTTGAGAATTCTACAGTTCTGACCTGGCGCGTAATTTTAAATTGACGTCGCTTAAGGTATATGACTACGTTCGGAACGGTGATTTTGCAAAAGCGTATAAATGGATAAAATTTGATATTTAGTGTCACTTAGATTCGAAAATGTATATAAAACTGTTTTAAGAATAGTATTACAATAAAAACTTATTTAAGTGCAACATTTCGGCTAAAAATTAACTTAGAATAAACATTTTCAAAATGTTCTCTTTTTATGAAAAATGTTTCTATTATAATAATATTTTGCCTGTATATAGCTCAGACCTCTGTACAGAGGCTCAACTAGAATTTTTGAAATATATAGCTTAAAAGTGGGTTTATCCGTGTTTTACGACAACAGAGGGGAGCAATTTTAAGAAAAAAAACACCGATAATTATTTCAAATGATTGTAACTCTGAAAATAATGTGAATTTTTCAAAACTCATAGTTGGGCCTCTGTACAGAGGTCTGAGCTATTTACAGGCAAGATATTAATACATTAGAAGCATTTGTTACAAAAGGAGAACATTTGGTAAAAAAGTTATTCTAAGTTAATTTTTTGACAAAATATTGTTATTAAATAATTTTTTTCAAATAATGTCCTTAAAACAATTTTATACATGTATTCTAATCTAAGTGACACTAAATATTATGAAAATTATCCATTTATGCGCCTTTTTAAAATCACGGTTCCGAACGTAGTCGGATACCTTAAGAAGTAATACGAGACGAGTGAGTGAATATTAAAGTCGCACTATTCAGCTACACGCGGATCTTTGGCGACGAACCTGGAAGTAATGCGAATACAACTGGCAAATGACCTCATAATTTTAAATCATGATCAAGTGATGTTTGCGTTGTTATTCCACTCTCAAACACAACATCAGTGTCAGAATTTAACATATCGACTTCCCTGCAAGTCGGTTTGTGGGAGGTTGCGATCCGTACCCCTTACTTCAGAAATGAGTATTACTCTAGCAATAGAACCCATGGGGTCCCGAAGCTAGGGTTAAAATTAAAGATCTCAGAAATCTCAGGAAATGTCTGCGGGCACACGGCTTACTGGGAACCCTCAATCTCGTATCAAAATTAAAGATGAAAAGAGATTGTTGCTTTATTGACCACAGGCATCCGATCAGGTTGAGTGGCCACAAGCAGTAAGAGTCGAACAGAATATATTGGAATATGGAGGTATATATGGTCGGGAATTAATTGGTAATTCACTGCGTGGCTATAGTGGAATTCGAATTAATTCAATAAAACCAAAGGTGTCTATACAAGGACTTCATTGCGCAATTTGTTGAAGTCACGTGATTAACGTTGAACGTTTAAAATGGAGAACAAGAGTTAAACTTCAAGAGGATCTATTGCAGATCCATATCCCTGTGACGTGAAGAAACGTGAAGTTAAACTTCAATACAAAATGGAGCCTTGAATGAAATTCTGTATCTTTTTTTTCTTTGCATCTAAATAATGATTTTTTAAACGAAAACAGGGTGTAATATATCTCGATGATTAATATGACTACAAAGAATGACACGATCGCAGATGTTTTCACTTATATTTGGGCAATCGAAAACTGCTCCAAGCTTGTTACTCCCGACGTAATCCTGAGTCCCACTTTTGAAGTAAATTTCTTGGAAAATACTAAGTGGATGTTATCGATAAAAGATTTCAAACAACAGTTTTTAACGTATCATATTCAAAGAGAATACGACGGTGGACCTGACAGCATTGAAGTATTCTTTGAGCTTTCATTTCTCTCCGCTGATGGATTCAGTTTAAAAAAAGTGCAAAACCGTGCTCATTTTAGAGTGGGTGGATATCTAGAATTTGCTGCGCTCACAGATTATGTCTTTGAGTTACACAGACTTCAATACCTAGTAAATGATACTCTTACACTTCGTTGCCGTATGTTTAAAGTAAGGACAGATGGCATGTCCAAACAAAATCTGTGCTTCGCTCGAACTCGATTAGGTCTTGAGCGGAGGACCTTTATCTGGGTTATAAGAAATTTCAGCACTTTTCAACCAGGACGGGATGTTAAGCAAAAAATAGAGTCTGCAATAGAAGGAGCCTTGCCGTTGCAACTAGCTTTTAATGTGGTTGTTGTTGAGGGAATAGAGTATGTTGCATTCAAATTTTTCAAAAGTCCTTCGGGTAGATTTCTTCGTTTCAATGGCGAAATCTCTATTTTAGACATAAGTGGAAAAAAGTTTCTGACCCATCATTGTTGTAATTTTACAACTACGATTGATGTACTTTTAAAATTGTGGGAGAAAACGTTACTGATGAATAATAAGAGTACTTTATTATTGGATGATTTATTGTGTATACGAAGCGAATTTGAAATTGGATACGGTGCTGTTTGGAGTGGCATCGAATTTTATGTGAACTCGCCTGCATCATAAAGGTACATTTTGACTGGCTAAAATAGGATAAATAGAATTATTTTTTTCGTCTAAATAGCATGGTTCGAACCAGGAATTTTATAAAATGTAAAACAGGTAAAGAAATGTATTTTTCTGAGCTCTGAAGTCACAGATTCGAAGAGAAAGAAAGATCCGCAAGACTATTTTTTCTTGATTTTTAAAAGCATTTTTATTAGAGTTGACTACTTGAATCAGTTATTTTTTTTTAAATTTTAAAACGTGGTCAGAATTGCATTACGGCATTTTGCATCGATTTCTATAAGACTTTAAAATTGGAGAAAAGTATAATTATGTATACACTTTTGTATTATACCATCGACCCATTTCTCTAAATCAAAACACGTTTCCAAATTATGTCATCATTATTATCATAGTGTTTAAGTACATGTGATAATTTTTCCACTGTTGCCTGCTTATTGCATCACTTGGCGGCATTGGTTGACGTTATAATACTTAAGTATCTTGTATTATTTTATATCACTATTTACTTTCATCTTTCTTTTATAGTGATTTTTTTAAATGAATGCTGAATATGTAATTTTAAGATTGTTATTGTTTTACCTTATAAGGAATTGTTATTCTCGTATCAAACTTGCTTAAGTATTTTATGGCTAATAAAGTTAAAGCCAACTATTTCTGTGTTTGTTCAATTTTTTTTAACTTAAAAGCAAATTATACTCTAAACTGCTCTAGTTTCTGTGACTTTCTTGAAACATTAATTTCAAAACGTTTAAAACTATTTAAAATATACAATTTTCACGTGTACTCTTGAGGCATGATTTCATATGCGTCCAATAAATTTAGACAGTACGTTGGTAAAATAGGATTTATAATTTCCTCAAACCTCTAATGAAGACTTTTCTATTTAGAACAAAATCAACAAAGCATGTTATTGCTCATAAGCTTAAAATTCTGAATTGAGATTCTAGGAACTTGTGAAGTGAAATCTTTTTCAAGCGAAGTAAATTCTTCGAAAAATTCGATCTGATGCTTGGCAGTTTCAGAATTAAGTCCATGTATTTCTGTTCTTCGTTTATAGAAATAACTGCAATGACCTTAAGTCTACACCGTTCAATTTTGGATAGTGAAGTAAAATTCTGTATATTTTATATTGGTTTCTACAAAAAAATTTCTGTGAGCAATATTTCAAATTGTTTGTTACTTTTCCGTGGGTAATACTTTAAAGAATCGGATCACTCTGAATCTAGCCGCCATCTGGTTTTAGTGGTTAGTGGTGCTGACTGCGGCGCAGTAGGGCCTGGGTTCGAATCCGGAGGAAGGCATGGTTGTTTGTAAATGTATAATATCTGTGCTGCATGGGGTACTCTAAATAGCCCTCGAGCCGCAAGTCTTCTCGTGAAGTTGGTGGAAGGGGAAGCCCCTGACAGGCGTAAAAATCTAGCTCCTTGCCACGATGAATTTCGTGGACCTTGATCTGATGTTACTGTCGATCAGTTGGCAAAAGTAACAACACATTTTGAATCTAAGAACAACCGAATACCTTTAAATAGATGCTTTGATGTGTGCTATTACTAACAATGAAAATGAAACTAATAAGAAAATAAACATTACTTTAATCACATGTTAATTTTGTGAGAGGATTATGGGAAAGATAGGGTTAATGATGGGTTCTATTTTATTCACGTGATATATTTATGGTATTTATATAAAAAGATATATATATTGTATTGAGAAAAGGAAGTCTTAATTACAGGTCTAAGCATTTTTTCCATCATCAATTCTAATTTTATAATTATTTAACTGGTACTCATAGTTGTCAGTATAGAAACTTAGAATATCGACATCACATCTGATTTCACATTTATTTGGGTGATTGAAAATTGCCCCACGCTGCTTACTCCCGAAGGAATCGAAAAGTTCTGTTTTCGAAGTGGGTTCTCTGGAAAAGAAGTGGAATTTGGCAATAAGGGATTTAGAAGACACTCTTTTGTACTCTATTCGCAGAACAAATGACCCGGTCCTGACACTATTGAGGTAGTTTTTGAATTTCAATTGCTCTTCAAAAAAATTTAATTACGTTCAAGCACGGAATAGTATTTGACAAAGGTGGTTTTTTTTAAGATTTGATGCACCCGTGGCTAGAGACTTTTGTTCAGAAGATACCCAGTATTTAGTGAACGATGCACTTACATTACATTGTCCCATGAGGAAATCAGGAATACACATACATACCCCAACCAAATTTCTGCTGAGCTCGACTGGCACGAGAGCGGAAGACTGTAGTCTGGAATGTGAAACAGTTCGATGCTCTTCTGCTGAAGCATAATAAACATTATATCAGGTAGAGTCCAAAGTTAAAAGTACCCCTCTATTAACCCGTGCTTTGAACGTGAGGAGCGTTTATGGACATGAAAAGGTGAGGATCAAAATTTCAGAAACAGGGGAGAGTAAATTGCATCGGCTTAACAGTGAATTTTCGGTTTTCGATGTGAGCGGGAGAAGCGTTTCATTCAAAAAAAATTAAGAGTTTGTCCACTAAAAACGAAGTGCACATATCTTTCTTTCAGAAGGAGAAGCTAACGGATCATGAAACTAATTTGCTATCTGGTGGTGCATTGACTGTAAAGATGTGAACTTGAAGTTGGTTCTGGTACTGTTCTGAATGAAATCGAACATTACGATGAGTCAACTTCGTCGAATAACATTGCCACTTAAAAATCATTTAACGACGAGATATTTGTTCGAGAAATTTTTTATTTTTTTAATTTAAAAAAATGCTACGTGTGATTATTCAAATCACAAAATACCACAGCTATCGGGGAGGGGATATTGTCACTTCTTTTCCGAACCAAAGAGTTTTTAGATTGTTTTAAGCCTTTTTCGTGTTTTTATGATTTAATTCAACCTCTCTTGGGCATTATTTCACCAGATTTTCATAATTTCCTTCACTTGTATCGTTTTGATAAGATTTTTGCTCTCAGCTAGTTTTGGTGAAATTTTAAATTTACGGATTCTTTCGAATGTGTTCGATAGAGGCCTGGACTTTGGGCATTTTTTCTGATTATTGTGGACAGTTATATACAAAGTCTGCAAATATGAAGATTGTATTTTGAGTCTTTATCCTGATAAATTTTGAAATTGTGTGTGTGTGTGTGAATTATATTTTCATTTTTGAACTTTGTTTTAAATTTTGTTCCAAAATATTTTAATAAACGTCTGATTTCTGTCAAGAAAATGAAGATTTCGTGACACTGGCAGCACTTATAAGCCCCACACCATTTTGCTATCTCCTTGAGGTTTCGTAGGAGTTAATATTCTTTATTTCATGTTCAGTATTAGAGAGGCTTCCACTACATATTTTTTCCAAAATTATATTTTCTCTCATCTAAAAACATAACTGATTTCCAAATGACTTTTGAATATAGGTTTTAACAAAAAATATAGGCAAGTTTTTTTGGATTGGCTTTAATACTAGAACGTCAATAGGTGCCAATTTGGCACCGGAGCCCTGTTCAGTTTGCTCTCCATTTCGCGTTTTTACAGGGGAATTTGAACATTTTTCGTGACTTTTATTTATTTTCCATGGTAATTACACAATAAAAGTTTTGTGGTTCTAGATTAATTAGGAGAAATTTTACAACTAAATATACCTAGAACGTCCGCTGGTGTCATTTTGAGACCAAAGCAATTTATCATTATAAATAGCTATCGCACATCATTATTATATATTAGTAAGACAAACTTCCCAAAGTACTATTGCACATTTATTTGACCTTGAATGAGGTGTTATTGGGTTAACAGCGGAAACGAATCTATTTTTGTGCCTTTGTCTTAATTTTCGTTACATAGCATTTGGTTATCTGCTCATAAGAAAAAAATTTCATTCGATTTTTGAACTTGTGCAGAGCAAACACCCTGAAACGATGGCTTGTAAAAAAGGTCTAAGCCCTGATGAAATTGCTGATTTATTGTGAGAGATTTCTGAGAATGAATCGGCTCTAATTTAGATTCTGATGAAGATATAAGATTGAGTGAAAATGACTGAGAAGAATCTGAAGAAAGTGCAGATATAATTGATAACGATTTTAAAAATGCAGTAAAAGTGCAATACATATTTAAATAGTTGGAAGACCTAAACTCTCTCTTATTTATTGGTTTATACGCAGCAATGATTCCGGTAACAGAGTGGCCCTGGCATCGCGTGGTATGATGTGAGTATGGGATACCAACCACTCGTCATTCAAAAAAATACGAATTGGTTAATTGATTGGTTAGTTTAATTTACGTCCCACTCTGAAGTAATTCGAGAACTATTGGCAACGGATCTCGTAATTTTGCCAGCGAGGATGTTACCTGTGTGTGAGCTGGAACTCCTCTCTTAACTTCCCTACAATGACAACCGGAGGACATAGGACTCGAACCCGTGACTCGACAATGCCGACCACGAGTTCGAAACCATAACCACTCGGCTACGACGCACAGTGGGCAGTTTTCCCAATCTGGCTCTCGGAGAGTCCAAAAATAAAATTGCGCGAAATAACACAATAGCCCACAATTTATGGTCCTAATAGGTTCCCTAGCCATGTGGTAAACAGTTTTTGTCAGTACGCGAATGGAAATCGTCAACAATTGTCGGTTTAGATCGGGTTTGTTCTTGCTACAAGAAATACTTGCGAGAGCCTCCTTTTTTCAATCGCAAGTCCTATCGTTTCGTCTGAAAAGTTTTTTCAAATTTTAGCGGAATTTTTTTGCAAATAGATACCTTGAGTAAGTAATTTCTTGATTTGACTTTCAAATTAGGTTCAAGTTCGATTAAAAATTGTAAAAACATAACATTTAGCACAGAATGTAACTCCTACTAACGTATGTCAGTTTTTTGTGTTTATAATGAACTAGAACTTTTGGGATTGACACGAATTGTGTGTGATCACAGTAACACTTAAGTCACATAGAGTAGATATAGACCTTTAATTTAATACCAAATTTAGCTGCTACTACCTGCTATCCCCAAAGTTATGATTTTTTTTTCAGGTTTGGCCGATGGTATTACTCGGTGTGCCTTATTCAATGTGTGGAAGGAAGAGCAAGATACTAGTGCAAAACTAATGATGCTTTGAGTTTAATTAGGACTACCACGGACATTTATAAATATGAGGACCAGCAGCAATTAAATTTAGAAAAATTGTTAAAAATTTCTGCCCGTTTGTAGGGGGAAAATGGATGAGTTGCCACAGAAATTAAAAGTTCTTCTCTAAGTCGAATGATGCCGTGGTTGTCGGGGGTGTAAGATTTATATTATCTTATTTTTAAGAAAAATATATAGCTAATACTTTAGTGTGGTATTTTATGTTTATTTAAGCTTATTATATATAATTATTTTTTCAGAATTATAAACTTTAAAATGTTTTGTTTTTTTTTCGTTTTGGGTTTTTTCGCATTCAAAATACTACTTCTTCCAACATTATTTATCAATCACTTCCATTTTTTTCCCTGTTTCTTATATGTAATGCACGTAACAAAATTAGGGGGATCCATTTTGCTGTAAAATGAATACTTCTTTTTTTTAAAATTGAAATGTGGGAAATAATAGGCTTTCGGTTGAATTTTAACATTAAAATATTATATATATATATATATATATATATATATATATTATTTTTTATCTCCAAAACTAACTAAGGTATTGTAAAATTGATTCCTAAAGAAGTTATAAACATCCTCACAGAGAAATATTACAAAAATTTCATGTCAAAATTTTAATTAATACAAACGAGTAGAATTTCAAAGATTTCCAAATTTTTTAAAAGAAATTTAACTTGCAAAATTGTATGAATAATATGTGCAAAATTTTATCTCGTATACACTTTCTTAAATAAACATGATATGAAATGCTAAAATGTAATTTTTAAATACACAAATAAAAAAAAATGCTCAAAGTGTGCAGAGTCCTTTTAAACACTACCTATTATCCTTTATTGTATATGTACAATGTTATGTTTGATTGTATATGTGTTTAATCTTTAACAATTATTAAATTTATTTTTTTAACTTGCCACACTATTTCTTGTATATATTCTCCCACGTGTAAATTACTGCTTCTGTTAATATATCCTTAGATCCTTGTTCAAAAACTAGGGGCTGTGGTAGCCCAGTGGTCAAGGTATAACGTATGTATTTCGTTTCATTTTCATTTAATTTGTAATATGTAAATCTAATGTGTGCTACGGTGGCCACGGTAGCCGAGTGGTATAGGTATCGGATCGTGGCAGGTATGTTAAGAGTTCGATCCCAGTACCACTAAAGACCCGCCGTGTAGGGCAGCGATGCACGTTAAATCTGTCGAGAGCTAAAAGGTCCTTCCGTTGGTGTGGTAGTTAGGAAAGGGGGTGCCAGCTCAGGTGTCGTCCTCGTCACTTGACCATGGTTCAAAATTACGAGGTCCGTCGACAAAAGCCCTTGTGTAGCAGAACAGTGCGACGCTAATATCCACTCACTCGCTTAAAAACTACTTCTACTTAGCAATCTCATTTATTCTTGATCAAATTCAAACGACATAAATTAGTTAAGACCCTATTAACCTTATATGTTAGTAAAAAACAGAAAAGAATACCCATTTTACATTAATTACTATGATTTTAGATCATTTTGAAAACTTTAAAGCCATAAAATAATTTCCGTGCGCAAGATTGGGAAACCTGCCCACTGTGCGACGCCCATATATTATGCCAAAGAAAAATATTATGCCGCTGAAGACCCACCGTGCAGAGGAGGCTGATGCACGTTAAATAGGTCGAGTCTCAAACATTCTCCAGATGGTGAGGTAGGATACCAGCTCAGGTGACGTCCTCGTCACTTGATCGTGGTTCAAATTGGCGAGGTCCGTCGCCAAAAGTCTTCAAGTAGCTGAATAGTGCGACGTTAATATTCACTCACTCCATGGTGATATTTTCCCGGTCATAATTCCGGCTAAAACATTAGCCTTATTATTGTGTTTATACAATCAGAGTTGTTCTTTTGTCTAATGTATTACAAAACCGAAGTTTTTGAGAAAAAGATTCAATTTTTATCATATATGTTTTTAAAATGCCCACCTTGTGTTTTAAAATAGTGTTTATTAACATTTCACGATAAAGGAACACGAGATGGAATGTCCAAGGGAACCAATCTCACCCGAAAGAGGTTTAGAGCTACAAAGCGATCCCCCCTGCAACCACCCCCGCGGTCAACCTTGATTGAGCAAAACCATAGTTTACATTTTACACGGTAGCACACATTAGATTGATTGAATATTAACGTCGCACTGTTCAGCTACACGAGGGCTTTTGGGGACGGACCACGTAATTTTGAACCTTGGTCAAGTGACGTGGACGACCCCTGAGCTGCCACCCCCTCTCCTAACTATCACCCCACACCAGCCGGAGGAGACACACAAAGACCTACACGGCGGGTCTTTAGTGGTACTGGGCTCGAACTCGTGACATGCCTGCCACGATCCGATACCTATACCACTTGGCTACCGTGGCCACCATAGCATACATTAGATTTACATATTACAAATTAAATGAAAATGAAACGAAATACATACGTTATTACAAGGTACACACATACAAAGACTGGAAATAATAATGAAGAACATAAAGGGTAAGAGAAGGAAAAACAAGATACATTATTCCAGCATTCTTGAAAATACCTCAAAAGTAATATAAATATAAAATACACTGTACACCGGCGAGGATATTGGCGATGGCTCTTGAAATTTTGAATTATGGTCAAGTGACAAGGACGACACTCGAACTGGTACCCCCTCTCTAAGCTACCACACCTCTTCAACGAGAGGAGTTTGAGCCTTGTCAGATTTAACCCTTTACATGGCGGGTCTTTAGTTGCAATAGGGCTCGAACTTATGCACGTCAGCCACAAGCTCGTGCCCATGCTACTAAGAATAGATGTAGTTTCTTAGGTTGAGCGAATCAAGTCATTTAGTAGGCTTTACTTTAGACGTCAATTGAGGATATAAAGCGTCCAGATCTGTATATTTAAAATGATGATTTTCATCTGTAATCCACTGTGAAGCCCATAGGTATTGTGAATCAAACTTATTTAAACTAATTAAATTAACTGTAAGATATAAAGGTTTTATATACGGTTTATTTTTTGAAAAGTCGAAATAATTTTATCTATATAGGTCACGTGATGTAAATTTAGCATTTAAAACGTTAAAAAGCAGGAACTGAATTTCATAATGAAGGAAAAACTTCAACTGATACACATTTTTTTTTATTGTCCGATTTAATATCTGGAGATAAACTGTGTTACAAAATCTGGTTTGAACGTAAAAGATGTGTGACACAGAAAATGGCTTCACTTACATTTGGGCAATCGAAAACTGTCCCATATTATTAATTCCCAAAGCCATCGTAAGTCCTACTTTCCGAGCAAACTTCCTAGAAAATACCGAGTGGCATTTAGCAGTAGAAGAGGTTGACGAGAAAACGCTTTCATTCAATATTGTCCGAGAAAATGATGATGGACCTGACTTCATTGAAGTAGTCGCCGAATTTTCATTACTCTCATTTGAAGGATTACCTTTGGAAACGAAAAATTATCAATTCAAAGTAGCTAAAGGCGACAGCTTGGAATATGAAAGATCTGTAGATTATATCTTTCAATTAAATAAAATTGAATGCATACCGAACGACACCCTCACAATCCGTTGCCGCATGTGGAAACCAAGAACAACTGTTCGCGGAATTCAACTAGCTTATGCTCGTAGTCGACAAGCTCTTGAGAAAAGAACTTTCTTTTGGGCTATAAGAGATTTCAGCCGTATTCAAAATCAGCTAGTTATGAAGCCTCTGGAAGGATACGAGTCCTTATTGTTAAGGTTATTTGTAACAGAGATGAATGATGTCGAATTAGTGTTCTTCACAGTTTTTAAGGAATATGCGTTTAATTGTCTTCGTTTCAATTGCGAAGTATCTGTTATAGATGTAAGAGGAAGAAAATTTTTTCCTACAAATTGCACGGATTCGGAAATTTTAACAGAAAATGTGTTCTTTTTCTTTATGAAAAATAATGTGGTGGATTCGAGCGGGGACTTTTTGCCAAACGATGTATTGACTTTAAGGTTAGAATTTCAAATTGGATCCGGAGTTACCTGGAGCATTACTGAACATTGCTTGTACTCGAAATTTTAAAGGATTGACGTTAGGTGAACAGCTTACGAATCTTCAAGGATGTATTCTTGGAGGAAAATAACAAAAAGTAATAACGCATGATTTTCATTGATCGCCAAAGATAGATATTTATTAATCTTCGTTTCAAAAGCCCATATAAAGGTATATATATTTCTCTCATTAAATTCTAGGACGTTCAAAAATCTGATAAGGACAAATAGAATAACGGGAATTTCAATCGGCTAATTAACAAGTTTTCGCTTTCGGAAGAAAACTTTTAAAGAACTAATTGAAGTTACACCTTTTCAAACAAGTACAGCTGGTCAAGCTATTGCCAATTCTTAATGATTTTTAAAACATTTTATTTATTACGAATTTTAATAACTTTGTAACGAATATTGGATCGATACTTATATTTCAGGCAACTGAATTTGGTTTTTCCAAACAGAATTGCATGTATCGATACATAGAAGAATTTTATACCCTTTGAAATTATTGACAATTGACAATATTTAAGAACTTTCAAATGATTAAGTGGAGAAAAGTAATGATGCAAGAGACTTTAGTTGAAATATTTCATCTGGCATTTTTTTTCCATTATCCATTTTATCCAGTACATTGTTATCCAAAATTTAGATCAAACACGTTGTTTAAATAATTCAAAATCGTCATTGATAAAATTGATAAAGTTCATAAATTTTAAAGAACGAATAATCCAAGGTTAACCTTCAGACTAGAATAAATGGTTTTGCGTTAGTTTTGTAGCACAAGACTAACCTCGAATCCTAACCTTGAATCTCTCCTTTTAAGCAAGTGCGCGTTTCGCGTGCTGTGTGTCGTGAATATTGCGTTAAAACCCACCCTTAAGATTGACTGATTGCAGTGATAATGGGGGTGCCAGCTTAAGTATCGTCCTCGTCACTTGATCATGGTTCAAAATTACGAAGTCCATCGCCAAAATTCCTCGAGTAACTGAATAATGCGACGTTAATATTCACTCACTCATAGTGATGAGTTCTTGTAATCATTTAAAAATTCATTGAGATGAAAAGTCATTAGCAGGCTTGAAGCTGTGAGTCTGAATCGCATGTTACTCGATGGTTATAAGTGCTGCTGAAAGTGGTATTCAAGTTCTGGCACCAATTCCGAACAAATGATACAGTAACCAAGAAGCCTGACCACGGTCGCTACAGAGCGACGACATTTGCATGAGATAGCTATTTGGGATACGTTTTGATGTAGACAAACAATGACTACTAAGCTTTCTCGTAACTTGACTGCTGTCTCCAGAAAAGAATTTCTATTAGAACAGCAAAGAGGGGACCTTAATGCCCACCGTTCAGTATTGTCTTCCTCTGAGTGTATCTCATAGGAGATTTACTTACCGAACTTACCATTCTTGTGTACACTAAGAATGGGGAAGTGTTTTTTTTCATTATTAAGTCGAGATTCAGCACAGTGATGGGCTGCGGTAGCCCAGTGGTCAAGGCATCGGATCATGGCAGGCATATCATGAGTTCGAGCCCCAGTACCACTAAAGACCCGCCGTGTAGGACCGCGATACATGTTAAATCTGTCGAGAGCTGAAACGTCCTCCCGTTGATGTGGTGTGGTAGTTAGGAGAGGTGGCGCCAACTCAGGTTCGCCCACGTCACTTGACCATGGTTCAAAATTACGTGGTCCGTCGCCAAAAGCCCTGGTGTAGCTAATTGAGTTTGCGTTTGAGTGAATATAAACATAAACTTAATTAGCTACACCAGGGCTTTTGGCGACGGACCACGTAATTTTGAACCATGGTCCTGGTGTAGCTAATCAGTGTGACGTTAATATTCACTCACACACTCACTCAGCTCAATGATTTTCGATTAGTCTTCATCTACGGTCCTTGAAACCTATGGAAGAGAAACAGACCCGGATTTCTTTTTCCTGGATTATAATGGGAATCCATACAGAGATCACATCATTAGTGTTTTTCTTAAAGAGGATATTCGGGATATGAAACGACCCACGAAGTCTTCGAATCTTAATCCAGTAGAACATGCTTAGGGATGAACTAGGAAGAGCCTTTACATGCCCTCATCTGTCTTATTCCAGGATCCTACTGGAGTTAAAAGCCACGCTTTTGGAAGAATAGGATTTATTGCCACAAGCACTTTTTACTACCCTCGATAACACTATGACATTTAGTTGAGAGGCTTGTATAATAGAGCATGGGGGCCACACTCCATATTACACGGACCTTTCCAAGGATATAATGAATGATTTGACAGTTTTGGATATAACCATTAAACTAATAATTCACCTCTTTCCTGTTTTATGCTATTATGTACTTTCTCTCTTAGTAATAACTACTATGCCAAATTTCGTTACAATAAACCGAATATTTCTCTAGTTTTCACAGATTTTGTGTTTGTGACTTTTTTTTATCTTATGCACCAGTTTGTAAGTTTAAAACATTTGCATTCGGGTTAAGTAAGATTATAAACTTTTGTTTGTTTTTTTTTCGATTCAATGTAAGTTTTTAAATTGTGTATAATTTATTTGTGCATTAAAACGAATACCTTAACAGATTTTAAAAGTAAGATATATATTTCTAATAATATGAAATTTTGTATAAATATAAACATTTGATTAATATGTCAAAATTACGTACTTTAGATTTCTATATTATGGAGTATTAGTAGTTGATCCATGAAGCTCATGGTTAGAGTTTCAAAGTTCGAGTTTAGAACATTACGACATCGCAATTAGATGGAGGATTCATAAGTAGTATAAAACGCACTGTTAGTAAATGGTTATTGAAATTCTGAGCTTGGTTGTCGTCCTCGTCATTTGACTCGGACTAAGTGACCACGGTATTTTAGTGGTCATGAACTCATTGCCGGTATGTCATGTGTTCAAACCTTGGTGCCACTGAAGACCTGTGTAGAGGGATGATGCACTTTAAAACTGTTCTGACGTTCAAGTTCTTCCTGGGGAGGGGTATTGAAATTAGAGAGAGGGGCTCAAGTGCCATCTTCCTCACTTAACCATTGCAAAAAATTACGAGGTCCGTCACCAATACCCCTCATGTTATTTTATAGTGTGACGCTAATAAACCCACACCCAGATTTGTAGTAACTTCAAATATATGAAAAATAACTGGAAGTCAACAGCTTATTCTTTTCATTTCGAAACATTAACATGAATAGTTTTGAAATAATTTTTAAAAAAGCTTTTATGCTCATAGTGGAATTATTCAAAATTAGGAATGCTTAGAATTGATTTGAGAATTTGAGAAGAGGAAAATAAAAGAAAATTGTAATGTAAAAAAAGTTATACTTCGCAAAAAAATACCATATTTTTTTCATATAATACACGAACAAAATGAAAATTCGTAGAGGGTAGGGGAAATCCTTAAATATAGAACCGATGTATGGTCTGCTGTTTCGTCTACAACAGTGATTCTCAGACTTTTTTTGTTGTTGTTGCGGTACACTTTTAAGCAATTTTAAAATTTAGCAGTACACTAAAAAAGAATACGTTTAAAAGAATTTTATACTTGTCTATTTATACAAAATAGTTTATGATAATAATTTTTAACGTTAAATAAAATATGTACAATAAAGACAATAGAAAGTTTGAGTAATTAATTTAAGAATACATTTATATAATGCGAAATCTGAACTTGATTATTTTTGATAATTTCATTTATATTGGGTCGCGTAAAAATGACAATGTTACTCTCATTTCGTCATCTACATTTAAAAGTTTCGATCTTTTTTGTTCATTTTATTTTTCTTAATGCTGAAAATCTGAATTCACACAGTTAAGATGTAGAAAATTATAACAATATTTTTAAAACTGATTTGGCTATTATGGGATAATCGCCTCTAATTTTAATCCAAAATAAATGAACTCTTCCAAAGATTTTGAAATTAAAAATTTTGATTACAGAAAAAAATTAGATCTTTCCTTCACATTCAAAGTTAATAAATATACAGATGTATCCGTTATCACAAATGGATTACGAACCCAATCAAATTTTTTTACATCAAAATTAGGAAGCAATGAATATATATACCGTAAAATCCAGCGTATAACACGCACTTTTAACACAAAAAATAAGATGGAAATTTAAGGGTGCGCGTTATACACCGGGTATAAAAACGATAGCTTTAAAAATAACAAAAGAAATGAATATAAAATTTTTTTCTTCTATTTGTATCGAAATACTGTTTATTTAAAAGAAATGACTTGCTTTATGAACTAATAGAGATGTAGTTCTAGAAGTATACCATTTTTTTCAAAAATTTGGAATAATACCTCGAATAAATGACTTCAAAACATAAGAGCAATGTATACTAATGTGTCAGATTTCTTCGTAAAAAAGGGGGTGCGCGTTATACGGCGAATATACCTAAAAATTAAAAATGCAGCTTTAAAGTATGGGTTCGCGTTATACACCGGTGCGCGTTATACGCCGGATTTTACGGTAAAACTCTCCTCAAATGTTGTCAAACGCTCAATAACAATTTTATGAGCAGTTTGTTTCTATATATATATACATAAAATGGCTAAATGATTCAGTTCCGGATTTTTTTACTTTTTTCTCAGAGTGTAATTTATAATTTAAAAAAAAATTGGCAAGACATAAAAGTGCCGAGTGAGTGAGGGAATTAATATTAAAGTCGCTTTCTTCAGCTACACGAGGGCTTTTGGCGACGGACCTCGTAATTTTGAATCATGGTCAAGTGATAAGGACGACACATGAGCTGAAACACCGCTGTCCTAACTACCACATCACACCAACGGGAGGACGTTTCAGCTCTCGACAGATTTAACGTGCATCGCTGCCCTACACGGCAGGTCCTTAGTGGTACTAGGCTCGAACTCAGGACATGTGCCTGCCATGATCCGATACCTTGACTACTGGGCTACTGTGGCCACATTAAAGTGTCAAGGCACAGTGGTTCAGAATCACTGAGTTACAACTTCATAAATAATAGGTATGTATCTCGCGCGGAAAAGGATCTTATAAAATATTCACAAATATCTAGACATCAGAAAACAAAAAGTAATAAAAAAAAATCTTCTTTTTTACATTTTAAGGATTTTCTCAGACACTTCTTTACTCCGTGGTAACTAAAGAAAAGCAGACAGTTACTCATGCTTCAAGTTGCGTGCTTTTGACATTCTTCATCTCTCCTAGAAATAAAACATGCATCTACCACGGTGCAACACGCACTCTGGGACTTATCTTCATCGCCAGTGGCATCACGCAACTAAATATTACACACCACGCATGAAATAAATGATAGTAACGTCGAAAGGAAACGTTCTTCTTGCGAGTTTTCTTAAAAATAGTGTTTAGAGTAAGGGAATATTATAAATTTATATGTGTCTGTGAAACTACCTTCGCACATGATGAATGGCAGAGAACTTAAGATAAAAAAGTATTTTGCGTATTTTATCTCCGTAAATAAGGCCCAGAAGTAAATATTTAAAATATGTATTTATAGAAATCTTCCATTTTTTTTTATTTTTTGTAAGTATTTTATTCATGTTTAGTTTTCTGTTCTATGTTTAATATTTGATTCTTTTTTTTTTCAGAATTTGTGAAATTCTCAGAATTCATTTTTTCAGAAGCTCTGACATAAGAAAAAGTGAAAAATAGAATGAAAACAGGAGTTATTTTTAATTTAAGAAAAGATTTTGGGATCATTCCTTCAAACTTAGCTGTTAAATTAGTTCTCATAAATTTTAAATACTTTTAAAGTTTAAAATATGTATAAATTATTGCATTTTTATAAACACCTCTAATATTGATAGAGTTGATTTGAAATGTTCTAAAATGGGTTTTTAAAGAAATTTTTGGAATGACTTAAAATTGAAGGAGAGATTTTTTTTTTGTATTTCAAATTTTAACATTCCTTTTCTTTCAACTTTTAATATAAGACTATAAGATATTATAAAATAACTTAAAACATGAATATCAAAATAGTACACACATTGTATCGGTAATTTTCGTTGCCTTTAGCTATGTTAGATGTTTAAAGTAGCAATCATTAATTAGTAGTAAAAGAAATAAATGATAAATATCCAACTGCAATCACAACAAAATTATTCTAATCTCGATGGATAATGGTATCTTATCACTGGAAGAAAAAGAGAGAAAAAGAGTTTTTATACAAAAAAGCCCGTGTAACGCCGGCTAAACCGAGGGAAAAGAAACCTGTCTGTAAAGGAAAATAAATTGAAGACATTTCGGAAAAGATAATTGTAATGACATAAGTATAGAAATCCCTTACATCTCGCATACACAGAAGTGTTGGTATCGAGAGGGGAAAAGGAAATTTCCATTGAGATAAAGTTATACTCTTGGGGAAATGCACGTGCAATGCCGGGCTAAATGGAGGGGAAGCAGACGCGTCCAACGGGACAAAGACCTGAAAGAAATTTTGAAAAAGGGAATTTTAATGACAAAATGCAAAAATCACACACAAACCAGGAAGTGATGACAGCGTGAGGGGAAGAGGAAATTTCCATTGGCAAAACGTTATGCACTCAAAAAAGCCCGTGCAACGCCGGGCCATGCAGCTAGTATTCTTAAATACACTGAGGGTTGTGAGAGAGAAAGATGTTTCAGTTGTAAATTCTAAACTCCCTTTAATTTTATATCAAAATCAATTTCTAATTGTTTTATTCAGAAACGTTAATTGATAAACAAACAAAGAAAATTAATTTTTTTATTTTTAAATTTTTGATATACATATAAATGAACTTAAATGCTTCTCTTCAATTAGGATGCATTTAATAGGAAAACTTTTTGATTAATTGGTTTAAATTCCATGAGTGCGAATTAATTGATTATTAAAATTATCACTGAAAATGCGTGAGGTATCTTACGATTAACTGCTTAAATTCCAGTTTTAGGAAAAAATATATGCGAGGCTCGCTTTTCAGTAACAATAATTTTTGCTAGCGAAAAAGTTTTAGTTTTCTTTCAATCAATTTCCTTGATTAAAAAAAAAACTTTAAAATATTTTTATTGTACTATCATCATACAGCGATATATTCCATAATACCTTTCTGTGGATTAATTGAATGCGAAGCAAAATTATCAATGTCATTTTTAAAAAATCAAGCACAAGCTATGACTTCTAAACATTTACTCTCTGATGATTTTGCACATCATTTAGTAAATGATTTACTCCAGAGTATCGATCTGAGTTCTCCTGGATGTGCAAATTGAGGTAACACAAATAATGGAAATAAAATTTTAATTCCCTTGCATATTATTCTCAAAATCTTTATCGTATATTTATGATGCATATGTGTATTCAGGGTTATATAACGGGTCAACCAAAAGTTCGTTTAAACTTTAAAAATTAACAAAAGAGGAAGGAATAACGATAAAAAAGTGCAGTTCACAGAATAAAGGGCTCACAAGGTTGCAGGTTTTTTGCAGCAAAAAATTTATTCGTGCCCGCATTAAATCAAAGTGCGTTATCTGTAATAAACTACATGCAGAATGGCGTGACGAATTTTCACTCTATGCCAATCCAGTAAAACGATTCGCATGGACTACCTTTTTAGATGACAAAGTGATGGGGTGAGGTTTCAAGATCGCATGGCCACTGTGATCTGCCAACCTCACTGTGGTCGACTTCTGGTTGTGGGGCTATTTGATATTACTTGTGTACCATTTATCCAGGTCAACAATGGCCGAACTCAAAGACTCTATTTGTCGTGAGGTTTTATCAATTGATTCCGATATGTTACATTCGGCTGTAACAAGCGTTGCTTGCCACCTTAATAATGTCGGGCAATGTTCTGGAACTGGGACGTTTTAAGGCATGGGCAAATTGGGCCCATGCCCAGGCCCTCAAATTTGGAGAGGGCTTCGTTGTTATCTCGACTCTGTCTTAATAAGATCATGATCCGGATAATTTTATAATGGTCAAATATTATTCCCGTATATATCCTTCGAAAAACAGGGAATTTCAAACTGCATGTCAATTAGTAAAAATGGTAAGACAGTATTATTATGTGATGACCGTTGTCCATCTCTAGACCAAATCTTATACCATAAATAATCATTCAACTCATTGCGTCGAAATGCGGCTATCCGTCGAGCCGGTTTGTGCCTTGGCTTTTTGAGATTTGCAGTCGTATACATTAATTTGTTTTAAATTACCGTTTGAATGAGTATTCGACAATGCATGCTGTATACTGTCTACTTTTGAAGATCTCAGGTAGGGTATACTTTTGCATTGGGGCCGAAGGCCTCAAATAGTCTTAAGATGTCTATGTTCTGAAGGATATCTTAAGCAATTATAATTGGAAGAATAAATAAGTTGTGCTTACTGTTGTCCTGTAACCAGTATTTCGCATTCTCAGTGCCCTCTGCCGGTGATATTTTGAGCAAAAATGTTTTTGCATCTAAGAAACTCCGACTTTCTTGATTACCCTTACTAGCAAACCGCACTTCTTTATGATCATCAATGCCTTATTTTTGAACTTTTAAATTTTTAACGAACTTTTGGCTAACTTGGTATATAAAAAAGATTTTGAATCATCTACTAAATCTTTATAAATCTAACTGAATTCTAAGCAATATGTAAAAATATAGCAAGATATCACAGGAGAAATTGAACAGACATAGTAATACAATAGCAAACCTAGACTTAGGAGTAAGATTTAAAGTTAAATACATTTTTAAGTCATCAACCCCTTTATTTGATTATATTATTTGACTGGAATAAGAAGAGAAAGGACAGCTTATAAAATGTTTTGTAAAAACAAATATATATGTATAAATCTTTTAATCTTATATAATGCTTTATCTGTACTAATATATTCTTGGCGTATCTAAAACATTATCTACTGCTCATTTTCATAATTTGTAAAACTTAATTTTCTATACAGTTTTATAAGTTATTTTTAATCAAATATGTAAAAATTAAAGGATAACTTTTCTCCCTGAAATCGTATTTGTATTATTCTTGTAATACCATGAATTAACACGAGAGGAAAAATTCATCCACGTCATTAATGAAACTTTCTAAGGGAATTTTGAGAAATACTATGAACACCATTAGTAATTCTACGTTTCTTTTACACACGACCCACCAAATAAGTCATAAATCACATTCATGAATAGGACGTAAGGGAAATGAAATGCATCATTCCACAAAAAAAAAGTCCTTCCCTGTTTTCTTTTCCGTCTCTCCAAATTTACAATGCTGACTGTGCTAATTACTTGCATGGAATTAACTAGAGTTTTGAAGGATATGCATTTGAAAGAACATAAAAAAGTAAGAAATGGGCTTACCTTATTTGTTTGTTTAATGAAACTATTGTAGTGAATCATTTTAGTGCACCGGATATGAATTTTTATACCTGTAATAAATATTTAAAAATACTTATAAAAATCAAAAAAAAGTAATTGAAATTGAAAGAAATATTCCTTTTTTTTCACTTTTTCACCATTTAATAAAAAAAATTATTCTAAATTTTACGATAACAATAAGAAATTTCAAAATATACACGTTAATCTTAGTAATGTAAAATTACTGCCTGAGAAAGAACATTAGTATGAAATTCCTGTACTTAAAATTTTTCTTTTAAAAGCAAATAATTTCCGATTCATCTTTAAAAAAAATCACAAAACTTTTACTTTCGGAACGCCCCTCGTATTCAAGTTTGCTTATGTATTATGGTATTTTTTAAAATTATTGCTAATTCTTATGAATATGTTACGTTATAAATGTAAAGCTCTAACTCTGAGAAAAATAGTTGTAGATTCAGTTAGCTAATTCATTAATTTTTCGATTTAAACAGTAAGTTTCAGATTAATTAAAGTTCATGTCTGTCTTCCATTACGAATTCCAGAACGTAGGTGGTATCAACGTATATAAACTTACAATTAGACTTGTTAACTATACTTTCACGGTAACGGTTATACATTTTCAAGTCACAAAAAAGGAGGAAAAAAATAGTAAAGGTTCCTCTGAAATCCAACCTTTTTCATCGATATTTGGAAATATTTCTTAAAAATCTGAAGTCAAAAATGTGTAAATAAAATAGACCATAAAAATATTTTTAGACTATCAAAGGAAAAATGTAATTACAAATTACCTGTATTACTATTTTTGTTCTTTCGGATGCATTCCACGGGATTCACAAATTCAAATTTGTCAAATTTTACGAGAAGAAAAAAAAAATCATAATAAATATTGCATTCAAAAAATAGGTCTTGTATGAATGGGACACTTAAGAAAAACCAGCTAAATAATAATAATAATAAAAAACACAGTTTTGTTTTATTTTTGTACATTTTATCATACATAAGTGCTTATAATGTATTTTGAATACTTTTCTCGGGAAAAAGTATCGTTTACAAAGGAATTTTTTCTGGAGAAAAGCATTCGTTTTCTAAGCAGACGATATTTTTTCCTATTTCACTAAGACGAATAAAAGCACAATTTATATATATAAGTTACAAAATTTCTTTATAACTAAATATTGGAATGCTTTTCTAAATATTTTCATGAAAGTATGACTAAAGTATAAAAAGTGGATCAATAAATTAATAGTCATTTTTTTGTGTGTTCATTTTGATTCTGCTAAAAAATAAAGCTAAATTTCAGAAGAAAGAAAATCATTTTAATTAATTTAAATGATTAATTTTTAGAGTCTTGACAGAACAACTCAAATTTTTCAAAAGCCACATTGGGAGATCTTATAAATTTATGTGGAACGTTATTTGTGCCATTTGATTTTATCATGCTTCATATAAGGAATTCAGATTTGCAAGGTAATTTATTCTAATTCTTATTTAATATCTTTCTGACGATATAATATGTCATACTGGTTTTTTAATCCTTATATTAGTTTTATTATTTTTATTACAGATTTTCATTAATACTTGTATTACTTTTATACTTTCTAATTTTAAAAGATTATTTTTAGAGTGTCAGTTGTATTTCATGTAAAGATGAAAGTAGTGAAAAATCAATGTTTTAAATTTTCGCTTGTAATTTTGAAGTTCTTTAGTAATACTTATTTACAGAAATTACTGCCAAAAAATGGATCTGTAATGTAAAATATTTATTTTAAAATTTTTAAGTTGGAAAAATGCCTGTGAATTTTATAAGTTTAATTAATCTGCATTCATGATTTTTTTATTGGAAAAATTACTTAAATTAATCTAATAAAATAGAATTAGGAAAAATACAATAAATATATATTAATCTAAGACTTCTTAGGAATAATTTAGAATGGATTGAATTAATTTTTTTACAAATCTTTATATGATTTTATATAGAGATCACGAAGAGCTTTTTTTCACCAGAAAACGTAGAGATGAGGTAACAGAAAAGGAATAATTTGGTAAGTTTTTATTCGTGAAAGTATATAAATCATAATTCTGTATTACAAATTATATTTAATTTATTGTTATTAAAATTGTTTTTCATTTGTCTTCTTAAGAAGCTATGCTATAGGAAATTTTATTTGTTAAAGATTTATAAATACCCTCTTACTTTTGTAAAAAAAAAAAGTATTGAAAATGTGAAAAGGGGCAGCCTTAATTATATTTATATTTAAAAAACAATCAAAGTAGAATTGCAGGAACGAACTCACGACGATTTTATAAAAATTTTGTTACATCTGTAATAATACATATTACATTACAATACTTTGACAGTATTTTATAAATGATATTATTTAGCTATTGACTCAAATGTAATTTAGATTCCCTTTTCTAAAAGTGAATATAAAAACAGGGACGTATTAAGGCATGGGCCGATTGGGCTCGAGCCTCGATGAGGGCCTCGACTCTTCCCGAACAAGATCTAAGATCCGAATAATTTTAGTGATCAAATGTTATTTCCGTAAGTATTCTCTGAAAAACTGGGAATTTCGAATTCTATATGCCAACTGACAACACACTGCACCATCGCCATGTCCAAGCCTAGGCCTTCAACCATACGCAATCATTTAGTCGAAAGACTGCAGTCAATAGATCCAGCTTATGTCTAGGTTTGTGGGATTGTGAGTCACACACATTTATTTGTTACGGTTTGCCGATTATAATAGCATTTCGAATTGCATAGGACAACTGGCAACACTGCGGAATGCTCGCCGAAATGCCCAAAGGAACCGAGCTCACCCGAAAAGGATTCAGATCTACAAACCCAACTCTCAGGAAGTAACCACCCCCACGTTCAGTCTTAATTGAAAAAAAAGTTTACATTTTATAAACAGTAGAAGATAGTAAAATAACAAAATACAAATTTAAAGATAACTGCACTATACACATATATGTGCGTGAGCGTAATACAAATGTACAAAGCAAATATAATGATAACATAAGGAGTATAAGAGATGGAAGGAAGAATATAGGTATTCCAACTTTCTTACAAATTCATAAAAAATAATAAAATTATCCAATACAAATGCACCATACAGACTAAAAGAAAAAAAGACAGTAAATATAAATAATAAAAATAATAAAATGTTTCTTTTGAATAATATTTTGAGTTGACGCCAACACTTCCTGTTGATATTTTTTTTCTCTTAATTGGTTTTTCAGTTTAAAAAAAGCACCGGAAAGCGGATGATTTTTTCCGAGATCTCCTCCTCCATTTTTATTTTAAAGAAACAAAAAGGAAGAATGCAACTCGGTAAAATAAATAAATAAAGAGAGAGAAAAGGGGAAGGGGAAAAGAGAAATGCTCTCCTTTTGTAAAAATGCTTCTATTGTATTAATATTTTGTCTGTATATAGCTCAGACCTCTGTACAGAGGCTCAACTATGATTTTGAAGAATTCACATTATTTTCAGAGTGACAACCATTTGAAATAATTATCGGCGAATTTTCTTAAAATTTCTCCCTTCTGTTTTCGTAAAACATGGATAAATCGACTTCCAAGTTACGCACCAAAAATTCTAGTTGAGCCTCTGTACAGAGGTCTGGGCTGAATACAGGCAAAATATTAATACAATAGAAGCATTTTTTACAAAAGGGGAACATTTGGAAAAAAAGTTATTCTAAGTTAATTTTTTTTCCAAAATATTGTATTTAAATAATTTCTTTTTGTCATAATGTCCTTAAAACAATTTTATTAATGTGTTCTAATCTAAGTTACACTAAATATCATAAATATTATCCATTTACCTGCTTTTGCAAAATCGCGGTTCCGAACGTAGTCAGATACCTTAAGTTAGAAAACAGGAAATTAGCCTAGACATAAAATATAACCGTACATTTTTACAAGTAAACGACAATTTTGCTTAAAAAAAATATCTAAAATACATCCGGTTAGGTACATCAGAATCTCTGCCTTTTTTTTCTTTCTAAGAAACATGAAATTAACTTTGCTTTTTCGTTTAAATTTTTCACTTCAATTTATTTTAAGTGTTGAAAGTAAATATCTCGACGCACAGGTACTTCCTTTAAAATATTTTTTTAAGCTTCTGCTTGTCAACTCAAAATAACATCTCTTAAACGAGGAACAAATTCCCTTGACAGGTATTAAGTTTCCCCGCATATTAGTTTTGCCACGAGTGCGAAAATAAATCTCAACAATTTTCCTTACAATTTATCCCACACGTTTATTGGCTGCTTGTAAAAACGGTTCTTTTCAGTTTATCTAGATAATTAAAAATACTCTTCCTTTTTAGACACGTATGTATAAATCGGTGGGAGGAAAATTATAATTTCTGACATTATACGTAATGTGAATAAAATTTGGAAAAATGTCATGAAAATCGCAGAGGTGAAGATGTTATTTGTTAAATAAATTCCCCTATAAATGATTAACGAATTATGTGAACTTAATAATAACAAATTACGAAGTAGTGTACTTTCCTAAATTTATTTTCATTTTCATTAGATTTATAGTATTATTTAAATAATTTTAGGATTTTAAAAAAGATTAATTTGCTTTGGACTCAGTTTGTATTTTTTCATTTTTATCTATATATTAGATTGGATAGGTTTTCTGGATTCGAAAATCGTAGACACGCATGGCATGTGATTACTTAAAAAATCCTTTCAGTACAAATTTGGCTCTCGTACTCTCAGAAAAATCAAATCATAGATATATTTAGCATCCGACGAGAGCTTGAATTGGATGAATTCTAGCTTTAAAGTTTGGTAGAGCGGGAGCCACACCACTACATGGTGCCACCAAAGAAATGGCTCCCACATTTGGGAACTCGTCGTATCTGCAAAGGTTTTGCTGCAAAGATGCAGCCCATTAGAAAAAAAAAAGTTTATAATTTTAGAAACTAATTTTGAGACATCACATGTACTACAAGATTTCAAAAGCAATCTTTTACGGTGATTTTTTTGCTGCTAGTTTAAAAATCTCTCACTAAAGAGAGATCTAATTTGCGTATAAAGTATACGATGATGTGTGAGTTTGTGGTACCATAACATCAAGAAATTTCACACATTAACACAAATTCACTGTTATTATTCTGAATGTTTTGATAATCCTTTTAGTAACGAGAAACTCGTATATGTATAAAAAAATTCCTGAAATGACTTGTAAACACAAACTGTATTGATCATTTAACAAAGCTTGATAAACTCTATTGTGGAGTTAGATATCTCAAATGGCACTCATTGTTTTACAGTTATTTATTGTAACTATCAACAGCGTGTCTCGGAGTAAATTAGTGATGTCAAATCCAGCCTGAAATACGAGTTCTAAAACAAATTTGTACTGTTATCTCCCTCCATACAAATGCAGAGGGTTAGCAATCGCATATTGCTTGCAAAACTATTATGTTTGTAATAATAACTATATCGATATCTTAAAGTCATTTATGACTAAGTTTTTGTTTTAAAAATTGGTATAAATATGTTTGTATCGAAAAGGCCTTAAGAAACATTGGAAAATATTTTTCATTTATATTTGATAGAAATCTAAAATCGGATAAGTGTGATTAATTATAAATTATCTAAAAGAAGTAAATTAAATTACTGTAAGCATATACTAGAAAGAAACTCCCTGAGATATTTTTCTTATGGTTTTTATACTAAGCAAAAGTTTGATGTAGTTCTGAGATATCAATAAACTTGGAAGTTTTCTAACGGTCTTTTTTCATTAACAGTCTTTATAAGCCCTTAAATAGGTTATTTTTTTATTAAATTAAATTAAATTAATAAATTAATTAAATATATTTATCTATTTTAATAATTTACAAATGGAAGAAAATATCTGAAAAAATACCACCGAAAATATAAATCAAAATAATATTAACCCTTTATTTCGAGAAATAATTCAAATAACTGATTAAGTTTATTCCGTTTCGTTCTTTAAAATGCATTAATTATATTTCTTTTTTTTTTTTTTTCTTTTTTTTTTATCTATATGGCATAACTCTCTTATGAGTATAATTTCACAGGATAATGAAGTAAGCACCATTATTTAATAAAGTACTTTCCCATCAATTTAACTATCTGGAAGAAGATTTACTATGAAACTGATATTTTAATATATTAAAGCACAGTCTCACGTTCGACAGTATGTTTTGGATGAAATGGCGTATATGCTTTAATCTGAATTAATACGGAACTTATTAATCATTTATAAGAGTATTGATTAACGATCCTTGCGTCTTAATGATTTTTTAAGATACAAATGGCATATTAGTTTAGAAAAATTAATTCTAATTTTATTTATAACGGAAAAATAAATAAATGTAATGGATGTGATAGTTAAATAAATATGAGGATAAGGAAAAATGCGAGTGCGCAATAAAATAGAGTAAATGATAATATAAAAAATATTAGGGGAAAAGATAGAATAAAAATAATAATAATAGTGATTGTGCTAGGATGTATCATTAGAAATATATTTCGATCTATACCTTTTTATGTGAACCAGTGTATGAATTTTTGGTACTTAGATATTATACCTATTTCGCCAAATCAAAAAACTTCGCCAATTCAAAAAATGTCTCCAAATACTATTATCGGTATTATTAATGTGTGCTCTAACTTAGAGCATGTTCATTATTGGCTGCATATCGTGGCAATTGGAGACGCCTTTTGATTTTACAAAATTGGTCGGAGGTATAATACGTAAGTAGCTACTGAACTTTGATATTAATATTTAAAACATATTTTTTTGGAAAAATCTCAAGTATTTATGGTATTTGTGCACTTAATAATGTAGAATAAATAGCAATCTGTGAGTAGAAAATCTGTTCAAGAAAGAATCCAGGTATATTTTATTATAATAAGAAAATTACTAAACACAAATATTAAGAATTCTTGTATGAATTTAAACAAATTCTTAACGTGAGTTTCACAGGTTTATAATGTGGTCAAGAAATAAAGACGAGATCTTGGGTCTCATTTCAGATTCGGAACAAAGTGCATATTTCACTATTCTACAGAGAGTGTTTACACATATTAGAAGAATTTTTTAATGTTAAATTGTAATGACTAATTTTGGATTTGATAACTTATCTTCCGAGCTACAAAAATGCATAATTCTTTCCTTGATAAAATTATCTTTCATAAAAGGGCCAGGAATATTGCTTGTTTTTCCTCTTTCACAATTCTAAGGGGAATCCATAAGCTGTGAGGAATTTGCCCTTAGGATTTTTTTCAGCTAATTAAACACCCAGCAGCCCATAGATAAAACATTAAGAAACACAGAGAGAATTTAAGGAAAAAGTATATATATGCAAAAGTAGTTTTTGAAGCATGCCTGGAGATTTTGTCCCGATACAATTTCATTTTTAAAAAAGTTTTTGGTATATATAAAAAGACTAGACCCGCCAGCTTCTCTGGGTGTTTCATGATGCTATATGAGCGTATACTGTTTATATGCGTATAAATTGCTGATATCTAAGTCGTAGCATTAGGTGTTCATTTGTATGGAAAAGCATTCTTGCAACTCTCAAAACTTGACTTAAAGAAGACAAGACTTCTAAGCAATAACTTCTAAAGTAGAAGTAGAATTATCTTTTACTCTCCCATAACTCCCTCTCCCAAAGCGAATTTCTGCAAAATCTATTTTTAGAGGATCTCTACTCACCAAAATAAACATGCCTGTCAAATTTCAAGTCTAAATTTAATAGTTCAAAACCGGAATTTTTTTATCAGTAAGCCCAGAAACTCACTTTGAGAGTAAATTTCTATAAACCCGTTCTTAACATATTGCAGCTCAACAAAAGAAACATGCATAACAAATTTCATAACTGTTGATCTAGTAATTCGAGAACGCTTATTTTCATAAATATGCCCCAATAACAACTAGCTCCTCCCATAGGTATCGATTTCCTTAAAATCCATTCTTAGAGGATCTCTATTCAACAAAAGAAACATGCTTACCAAATTTCAAGTACAAAGATCTAACAGCTTAAGAACACAATTTTTTTTCTAAAACGCCTTCGAACACCTCGCAACGCCCCTTGGGAGTCGATTTTCGTAAGACCCGTAGATATCGTTCTAAGTGAATGAGTCGCTTTTCTCCTTTATATATATATATATATCGATTTCTTTTTGTAAGTATTAACTAGCATCTGTTTCCTTTTTGATGTAATAATGCTGCTTATTTTACACTTAGACATTTCCTTATTTTGCCATTAACAATGATTTTGATGGAATAAAAAGATTATTTTCAGGGAGAGCGTTGCAATGTATCCTTTGGTTCCCAGCTTGATTAAATTCATCATTTTGTTTGAAGAATAAATTTAAAAAATAGCAGACAGTTTTTGTTTGTTTTTTAAATTTCAAATAAACTATTGCCAGGAATTTTCACCCAAAATCGTTGCCTTTCCTAATTTTCCATGAAACTTATTCTTAAAGAAAATAAACACCCTCTGTATATGGTTTTATTGCAATTTGCCATGTTGTTCATAAATTAAGTTAAACATTAAAAATAATTTGAAATTATTGTAATCTAAATAAATATATCAGAGAGAGAATTCCACCAGGAAGAATTTTACTTTTAACTTATTTATACACGCTTCATTCCTGTGCAATTAATCATTATAAATTGGCGTGAACATAAAATAATTCAATTTTAAGTAATATGGATGTTTTCACTTATTTATAAGACATGATTCCTCAAAATTCAGTAAATTAATCCCTTATAAGGCTTTGGTAAATGTAAAGTATGCCACCATGTAAACTTAAGTAAGTATATCCTCAACTTCATTAATTTGGTAGTAAATGTAGATAGGAAACTGTTTTCCTACTTATGATTTGGTTTTCCAGTATTTCGGTTAACACGACAACAGATTTCTGGATTTTCAAGCCGAATGACCTCTTAGTTTCTTTAGCAGCAAGAAATCATTCCAGGTGACGCACGATTGATTACTGTTGGTGACTAAATGCCAAATTTACAAAAAACTTTTTGACATTTCCTTTAGTGCTTTACTAAAACACATGAGAAGAGAACATTTGTATAGGTTTCAATGTTCCATTATGTGTTCATCCCTGTTTCTTGAATACTTAAAAAAAATTAATACAAAATTTATCAGTTTAGAAATTCTTTTGTATATTTTATTATTTACAAATTATAATATATAAATATCATGTAAGGCGATATAAAAAGAAATACATTACATAAGATCTCCTACATTTGAATAGCCCTCAGTGGGTGGTGGGAAACATATTTTCCACTAAAAAATAGTTTTAAAATTTTAGGTAGTAAGCTAAAGGAATTTATTTTTATAGATCAACCTCAGTCTCATAAATATTTTAACGTAACATTACTAGAAAACAAATAATATAAAAAAAAATTTTTAAGTTAATTCCTACTTAGATCAACAAAGAAAAATTTTATTTTAGCTTCTTTTTATTAAATAGTTACAGTTAATATAAATATGTATATACATAGTACAGAATCGCAACATTAAGTGGGAATTAATTTTTATTAATTATCATTAAAATATCGTATTGTCATCCAAAACAATCGTGTATATAAAATTTCAGTTCAACTGAATGTTTTAAAACGTGAGAAAAAAATCGTTTAAAGTTCTGACCCAAGTCGCTAAAAATGATGCCAACGTGGCTGTATTTGTAATTATTTGAATAATTAGTTTTAATCAATTAATTTTTATTAATTACAATTAAATTACTGTATTGTCATCCAAAATAATCATGTATATAAAATTCCAACTCAATTGCGCGCTTTAAACTGTATTTTATTAACGATTAAAAATTCCAGCAAGATAAATAAATATATAAAGAGAGAGTGTGAGCTAATAGTAGAAATTGAAAAAATGACCTTATAAAGGGTTAAATAAAAATAAGAAACATGTATTGTTTAAAGATGAACTATTCCTCTAACAAAATTATTTTATTAAATATATATCAAGAAACAAGTGCTTTCAATTTTTTTTTTCCCAAATTAATTCTAAAAGACCGAACTACAAAAAATTTAAATGGCATTCAATTGCGTTGTGAAAAATAAAATTAATTGCGTTTAATTTAAAGTCTGAGACTGAAAAAAGCAATCAGAACTTTTTTTCATTGTCCCAGACAGTTAAATTTTTCTTTCATTCCTGTGCAAGAGAAGATATATATAAAAAAGCAAGAATTGTGTCGTGTATTAAGTAGCTTAAAAACACATTAAAAGGTTCTTTATTTGTATCTTTCTAGTTTCTGGGTTTTGTAGAAAATAAAATAAAACAAAAAAAACAAAAAAAAACTTAGAAAGAGATTGTTAAAAATATTTGACGAAGCTGGTGAAATGATCCATCATTATATTTTAGAGTACCTTAAAATAGTAAAATTAAATATGCATTAGACTATTGTTCAGACAAAACTTAACATAATGGAATTTCTTTTTGGAACCTTATTATATAGTATAAATGTTCTCTTTTGAAAATTGAGTCGATTTACTAAATATAATTAGTTGGTCTAAGAGAATTGCAAGACTTTAAATTGTGCTTCTCATAATTTAGTCTTTGTAGTATAATAAAGACGATTGTTTCCCTGAATCAAGTTAAAAAATTAATTTTTCTACTATTAATTGGCTGCTAAATTTAAATTGCAGAATTCATTGTATTTAAAACAAAAATAATTAATTTAAAATTAAAACAATATTAATAAAATTAAAGATTAAAAAAATTGTTACGTTTTAATATTTTAATATTTCACCAATAAAAATATGGAGATAGAGTAACATATTTTCTTCCTAAAAGAGATATTTTCATCATTTTTAAAGTTTACGTATATTTATAAATCGACTCCTTAAGTTTGAATAATTGTATTACGACAAAAAAAGGTTGGAAGAAATGAAGAATTAAAAAAAGTTACGTACAACTTGAGAAGAGTTAAACTATATATTGTATAAAAGCTTCTTACTCGACTATTATAATAGATACTAGCTGTTACCTTCCCTAGACATATACTATTAAATTTCCATATGGTATATTCTAGCCAAATTATTACTAGGGTAAGATTTTCATTCGGAAATTCGGCTTCATCTACAATACTCTAGGATTCTATTGGGAATTTTTCATTTGTATTACATTTTTGGATGTAGGCTATTAGACATAAAATACGTAATTGTCCACTGCGACATTATTGCAAAATAAATAAATCACAAAACTCGCAACTAAAATGAAAAATACTCTACAAATTACTTATAGTTTTCTTAGAATTACAACATTATAAGAGCTACTACAATAACTTATGTCCTTTGAAATGGGTTTTTGTACTTTTCAAAATGAATGGTAAAAGAAAAAAATCTAATTTTAACTTTATATTTATTCTTCAATTAAATGAGATAATTGTGAAGAGACTGAAATGACCTTCTCTTAAGACAATAATTAAAAATAACAGGAAATTATGTATTACTGAATAAAAATTCAGTATTTATTAGTTTAACTTTTAAGGAAATAAATACCACTGAAATTATATTTATAAATATCAAATTTTTGCTAATGTATGTCAATCAGTATTATATAATTTTGAAATAGAGAGTTATTAAATCATAAATATGAATACTTAGTTGCATAGAAGCTCAATAAAAAAATTTAACTTTAAAATAAAACAGTTTTATTGCATACACAGATACAGATGATATAAGAAATAGAAGCTTAAACAAAGTGAGCGAGTTGTTTAAGATTGTAATGTACGATTATACAATCAATATTTGATTTTTTTCTAAAAAATGCTTGAATGGCATTGGGAAATATTCTTTCTCTGATGTGGAAAAGGAATTAGTTACGAAGAAATAAGAATTGTCTCTCTTACGGTAACTCTTGATTCGAGATTAATTTGCTCATTGATATTGAAATCTGTGTCAGTTGGACGTTTTATATATATATTACATCCCTAATTTATTATTTCCAGAGTTTATTAATCAAGCTTTGACATTGGCATTATGCTTAATAATAACAACAATCCCCAGCTTTGAAGGGTGAGATCTTTGTAACAAGCCACAAAATATATTTAAAAACTCATTTTTCTTTAAAGAGGAATGTCTCCCGAAACGGATTACTTTTGTTCTATCGCAAGAATCAAATAGAAATCTCTAATTAATTTTCATTCTGTAAGATTTGTATTTTCTTCGTCAGTGCTTTTGTTCTTTGCTAATTAGTTTAACTTTTTTCCTCAGAAGATATTCTAAATTTCATTTTAATGGTGTTTTTTTACTTGCAAATCGTAAGTTTGGAGCTAGACTGAGCTCTTTTTCATGTTTATTCAATGCAGTTGTGAAGAGTATATTTTGGCAGGTGTTTGCGATTGGTGTACAAAACTATTTAAACTTACTCGTTGTATATGTAACACGTCGCCCGTCCAACGTAGTGGTTAATGACTGTCGTGCGGTTCGAGTCCTGGAGAAGGTATGGATGCTTGTAAATGTATAGTTCCTTTGCGGCTTATGGGCCATTGAGCCGCAAGTCCTCTCGTGAGGTTAGGGGAAGGAGAAGAGACATAGGAGGCCCTTGCCCATCGCCTACGGTGTTCTCCTTCAAAATTAGGGTAGAACTAAGCCGAATCGTAGTGTCATCTTCGTGGTGCTCAAAGCTACGATTAACGACAAGCGTAAATTATAAGCCCCTTGCCACGATAAACTTCGTGAACCTAGATCTGACAACGCCAAACAGGTAGCATGAGAAACAACAAAAAATATCGCTTTTCATTACATTTTTGCACATTAAAATGGTTTGAGATCTTATATAACTCCTTTCAAAACAAATTTTCTAAAAAAAATACAGCGTGATTCTTTTGGGTATCGTAACGTTAAGTAATATTGGTTTTCTTGTCTCTGATTTTCGAATTTTTCTGTGCTCTTTTACCTTTAAACGTATTTAATTATGTCAGAAGTGAACAACTGTTTTGGCTCGTGGGTCATTTTGTGGAAACGAAGAATACCAGAGGGCCGCAACTTCTTAAAATGTTTGCATTCATTAGTTCACTTTAAATAACTTTTTGATAATATTTTGAGGTATCCGACTACGTTCGGAACCGTGATTTTAAAAAACGAATAAACGTATAATTTTCATGATATTTAGTCTCAGATTAGAATATATGTATAAAATTGTTTTAAGGACGTTATGACAAAAAAAAATATTTAAATACAATATTTTGGCAAAATATTAACTTAGAATAACCTTTTTTCAAAACGTCCTTCTTTTATAAAAAAATTATTCTATAATAATAATATTTTATGTGTGTGTGCTTATACAGAGTAAAGACTTCTCCAGAGAGTCTGAACTAGGATTTTTGAAAAATTCACATTAGTTTCAGAGTTACAACCCATTAAAATAATTATCGGCGTTTTTTTCTTAAAATTTCTCCCTTCTGTTGAAAAAACATGGATGAACCCACTTCTAAGTTATATATTTCAAAAATCCTAGTTGAGCCTCTGTACAGAGGTCTGGGCTATATACAGGCAAAATATTATTATAATAGAAGTATTTTTCATAAAAGGAGAATGTTTTGAAAATGGGTCTTTCTATGTTCATTTTTTGTCAAAATATTGTACTTAAATATTTTTTTTACTGTAATAATATTCTTAAAACAATTTTATACACGTTTTCTAATCTAAGTGACACTAATTATCATAAATATTATCAATTTATACGCTTTTGCGAAATCACGGTTCCGAACGTAGTCGGATACCTTAAGCAATTTTATAACTTTTTTGTGGTATAAATTGCACAAAAAAAATCAATAAATATAAGTTAAATAAAATGGGGACAGTTTTATTCAATTTATTTATTGTGCTAATTTCAAATAATTTATAGCTGCATGCATATATAATTTTAAAGTCAGTTTCATGAGACAAATGTGTTCCCTATCTTTTTTTTTTCTACGTTTTCTTTTTGAAATATGGAGTGAGATTGCTTGGTGAATTTCTTATCACAGAGCCTGCAAGTTAATGTAGTTAATTTCGGTTCAAAGCGAATTTTCTGACTGTCTGGACGAATTGTATGTAGCCCGTGGGCCAATATTTTCCCACCCCTTAATTGTATCAATTGTAAATGGCATAACTGATATGTTTATACGTTAAATTTTGTTAGAATTATGTTATTATTCAAAAAAAAGTTACAACTATCAAATATTCATAAAGGATAAAGCATTTAAAGAACACACAATGGATTACTTGATAGTTTTAAGACATTTTCTAGATTATTCTAAGATGCATTCAAAATTGTTTTGAAATCAACCGTTACATTACTGCAAAATATCTATTAAAATACTTTGAGACCTTTCTAATACAAGGTGTTACTTCAATATTAAAAAAAATTAATAAATATGATTGTACAATTTATCATTTTGCTTTATGAGATACGTGTTTTAGACATAAAATGTTATGTACAATTTTTATTAAATTAGTGTAATATATTCATATGTCAATAACTGATTAATTTCATCATTTTAACGTTAAATTGATTTTATAATACATCTTATAAATATTCATCGACATCTACAAATGCAGTTAATTCTGAAATTACCTTGGTTCATGCATAAATTAATTGTTTTCATTCTTCTCAAAATGTAATGAAATTTTTAAATTTAATGAACATTAAATTATGAAAGAAATCAACTGAGCTTTTATGTGTTTCCGATTTACTCGTAAAATTATCAAGGTTGATAGTATTCATGTAGGTTAAGAATACAAATTCTCGGTTGAGATTAAAAATGGTTTAAACAAGAGAATTGAAACCGAATTTGATAATTTATAATTTATTATTTAGAATGATCTAAGCCCAGTACATGTTTGTACAAATTCTGTATCATAAAATACTTTTTGTTCATAAAAAAAATGTAGTTACCGAATTTTCCAAAATGTCGAAAACGTCTCAAAAATGTTTTCATAATCCATATTTGAATAAATGTAAGATTATTTAAGTACAGTCTCATGAATTCAAACATATTTTAGATGAAAATTTTTGAATTCAGTTTCCCAATTTCTCGTCACAGCAGTTTCACATATTTTAAATAAATCTACCCCATTCTTTGACCAAGGAGAAAATAATTACACTTTTTGTCTCGTATGTCATATGATACAAAATCAAATTAAGAAATAATGCATTAAAATCTCTGCATCCATAAAATATTCTTGTCAAATTCATCTTTAAATTCTCTCAGTATGATAACCTACACATAACTACACATTTTGAACTATTTTATCAATAACAAGAAAAAAAATTGAATTAAAATATGGTAGCAATCGATTGATGAAGCCAATAGCTTATTGTCCTAACAGCATGAAGATGTCAAAGGAAAATTGTTGTTTGTTTTTTGTCTTAATGAACCATCATATAAATTAGCTACACTAAACTGACATGAGTGATCGATAATCAAAGGAAAACAGAACAGACACTTCAAGCAAACCATCTATATAATTAAACCTCTTTTGTCACTTTTCCACTTTTTCAAGCACTTTCATTTACGCAAGTGATGAGGAAGCATAATATCCAAAAAAAGGGTGTGATGATAGGAGCTCGTTGTGGAAAAGCATCATTTTACTCTTGCCGAATACATTATTATGCTCGTGCCGTGTTTCTTTTTGAGATCGTTCTTTTATTCGTGCTTTTTTTCTCAGGTTACTGTTTGATGTGTGTTTGAGGTAGGAAAATGAATACTTTAACTTTCTCTAGAGTCTTGCGAGAAATGGTTAAGAATCGATTTATTGACTATTTCGAACAGCATCAATGACAAGTTTGTCGTAATGTATGGAATCTTCTGTGGAACATTTTAAGAAATTCTTATTCCTTCCTTAACCCTCTCTCTGTGTAGCTATTTATCAAAGTAGGTTCAAAAATTGCCTGTTGCTTCATTGCGTATTCTAAATCTATATGTTAGAGCTTAAATATTCAAAAAAAAAATTTGTAAAAGAGTTGTTTTTTTTTTTAAATATAGACTTAGATCACCAAAATATGAACATAAAAAAGGGAAAACGTAACTGGGAACATAAAGGGTTGCACAGCTAAAAAGTCGGAAATTATGCATAAGCGTGGAAATCGCGGGGTATCGCAAATATTGCTACATCTACGTTGCCCGTGGAAATCGCGGTAATTGTAACCCATTGTAAATGTCTAGAAATATAAATGGGAACTTTTCCCCGGGACATTTGCAAAATAAATAAATAAAATGAAATAAAAATTAAAATTAAAGAACTCGTCCTTTTTTTTTCTTTTATTAATAATTAAATACATGGATTTAAATTGCAAGAGTAGAAAAAAATGATTCTGGTTTTTTAAAACCAAATATAGATGTACCAGAAACTATCTCGTTTGTTATTTCTCTCAATAATTTGAATTCTACTTAGAACAGAGTTTATTTACAAGTAGCTACTATATATGAAACTTAAAAAAAAAAGTCTTTTTTTTTGTAGAAATAAAACAAATATATATATATATATATATATATATTATGAATATTTTTATTCTCGATAATAGTTACCAACAACAATTAAAATGATTTCAAGATTTGATATTAGTATCAAAATATTATTTCTTTTTTTGTTACTTTTCTCTGAGGCTGTTAAGTATTATAGTTGAAAAATTTGTGAGATGAGTTAATCTTTCTTATTTTTCTGCAACGTAATATGAAAGCCGAAAACGGAGGAATACAAATGATATAAAAAGAAAATGAAAAGGATTCAAAGAAAGAAAAAAGAAGAATACTCAAATGAATAGGAGAATCTTTTGATGTATACACTTTTTCTTTCTTTACAATTTTTTGAAAAAATCTTTTTTAGATTTAACTGTTTCTCGTTTTATGTTATTTTCCGAGATGATCGATTTTTAATTTTAAAAAAAATTAATACCTCTTTAACCTTTGATGTTCTAAAAATAGATAAAAAAGATTTTCGGAATTGTAATATATAAACGAGCAGTTTACTTTCTTTTAGAAGAAATATTTTGGTTCAGTAAAGATCCAAGCAATTAAACTAAAAATTTTGGTTAGTTAAAAGTCTATTAATTTTATTTAGCTTTTAGAATATTAATTTTACGATGTTTAAGGGTAAAAAATCTTTGATTTAAAGATTTTTACAAATATTTTGGTTGCTCCTATGTATTTGTATTACATAAAACAATTTTTGGCTCAAAATACTACAAAAGACTAACCACTCACTTTTTTAAAAAATATTTAAAAATTTATGAAGTAATAATAAAATTCTAGCCGCCTGGTTGGCTTGGTTGGTTTGTCGCTGGCCTTCTGCACCCAAAGGTTGCGGGTTCAACCCAAAACCAAGTCGATGGGTTTTCATGATGCAGAAATCGACAGCGGCCGTGTCGTATGATTATATGGCATGTAAAAGATCCCTAGAGTATCTGTTTGGCTTGGATTCTCTTGACAAAATCAAATCCTAGTACAGGTTCGCATCCTCAGAGCTCAGTTGCCTCTCTCTAGGGAGGAAACTGAGCGCTTAAATTACCTACGGTGATTGGTATCTGTCTATATGTGGTGCCGCAATAAAAAGAAATACCAGCTTCCTGGGAATGTTCTAGGTCTACAATGGTAAAAACCAATCCGCAGCCCATTAAAAATAATAATAAAATCTTACTTCTCCTATGATAGTTGACGTACATGTAATTTGATTTACAAGTTCGTCGAACTATGTGTAGTAGTAACAAAAGTTAGAGAGAATGGGTTTTGAGATAACAGGATTCAAAACTGTAAAATGCTTTTTTTTATAAATGCTTATTGCAAATTCCTTAAAAATGCATAAATTCTAAATTCAAACATTTCTTTTAAAAAATAAGTGTTACTTTGATTCAAAAATACTGACCAACTTTTTGCTATATGTATTAATAGAAATAAAAAAAAACGCCAAAGCATTTGAAAGGAAGATGAACGGGATTTTTTTTTTTCTTTCAGCTTAAACTTTTAAATCCGTTAAAAGTTTATATTTGATATTGGGATGTAAAAACAACATGAAGGTGCCATAACACTGTTTTGATTCTTGGTTATGTTTTTTTTTTAATTTAGGGCTCTTAAATTTTGGGAAACTAAATAAAACATATAAAAATAATTTATGCTAAAAAATTGTATTTGATTTTTTTTAGTAATTTTGTCAATTTAATCGTACTGTATCCCCGTTAAATTTTTCAGTTTTCTTACTAAGCAAATTGCAACAGTATAATTTTCAATCAATCTATTTATAAAATACACTTTTTTTATATATGATATAGTATAATAATTTTTATGCTCTTTAATATATGAGGGAAATTTCTAAAATTAAATATTTATAATTATAATAGTTCGTAACGTAAGAATAGTTATTAATTTTTAAAAGGAATTACCCATGGCTTTTTACTGAATCTAACTGACATTCACATGTGTGTGTGTGCTTTCTCTAGTATTATTTTTAAATTTAATGTGCAATATATATCGAGCAAGGCTGTCTTAGATGAACAGTACCAATTCGAAACTTGAATAAAATGACGAAGACGATCCTTTAAAACTATTAATTCCTTCTAATTTCCGCAAGGCATCGTTCCAGAAAGTTTAGAACTCATGATTCCAAACAATGATTTTTCAGGAATCAGATGTTTGTTTGAAACTCTCTTTCGGAATTTTTAACTTCGAATTATTTCTTAATTCTTTCATTCTTTCAAATCTATATTTCCCGCACCTTGTTTTTAAGTTTGAATGATTTTGCTTCCTCTCTTTCACTTATTTAATATTTAAAACGGAGCTTTTCATTGTAATAAGCTGATGTTTATTTTTTTATAGATTTAAATATAATGTTGTGAGCTTTGAAAATAATACAAGACAACTGAAATTGAAAACTGATGGCATGAGTTACGTAAGACTCTTTAGGGCCAAGTATTTTAACAACTCCTGCATAAAAAGTATTATTTGGTTTAAATAAAAAGTTATTATCCCTAATTCTTCTTTAAGATTTTTTTTATTGTATATTTTTCTCTTTCATCAAATTTGCCTGTTTATGATTTTGATAGTCGTAGTGCCAGCCATTATCTTTCTAACAGGCAAAGGTGGGTGATAACACAGGAGTGGCTGTTTTGGAGAAACTAAAACGTCATTCATCTTCTCGCGAGATCCATCAACAATGGGTTCCTTCGCACGTTAACATTGCGGGCAATGAAATTGCTAACGCCCTAGCAAAAGATGGCACAGCTCAACTCACTAGGAACTCGGTCCCTCTCACCTATTCAGAGCTGCACTCCACCTACATCACACACACACACAACAACAAGTAATCAACTATTCCTCCTGCTCATCTCTGGTATGAGGCTAAACGCCCTTATGGATCTCTTTCCCATCAATGCAGCAGGCAGGAACAAACCATTTTAACTCGTTTCCGGAGTGGCCACCTCCGAACTTTGATTTTTAAGGATAAAAACCAAGTTCTTTCGACGTGTTAGGTGTTCTGCCTGCCAGGCATCTCCAGAACACATTCTTGACTGTCTCTGGAGCTTACTAAACAAGATCTTTGTGAAGACCCTCTAATGGTATTGGACTTTTTGAGAGTGAGTGAAATCATAGACTTGGTCTAGCTTGGCTAGACATGGAGATGAGCAGCGATAACAACAGAATGAATTTACGAAAGGAAATTGAGAACAGAAGAATATAATAAGTGTTTACATTTCTTGAAGATTTTTTCCAATGACAGGTTTCAATGGACAATGAAAACAATGTCATTTCACTGCATTTCTAAGTTCTACAAAATAAATTTCAGATTTAGTGCTAATTCCAATATGCATATCACCACAGCACAATCATTCAAGCAATACTTGGATGAATAATAATAAACAGTAAATGTAAACTTATTTGTATAAATCTACAGTTATTTCTTTAAATTTGTATCTCCAGAAAAGAACAAATAAATATTTAAAACGAAATCTCAAACCTATCATAATTAGTTCTTTAATAATCTGAGAATTATTACAATGCATGACATTTCCCTAAGACTACTTATTAATTAAGATCACAGTCATCAAAGAATAATAACCTATTCATGTTTAATTTATACCTCGATAAAAGATACTTTTGCTAGACTGACATTTCCCCTTATTAATATCTTTTTGTAACAAACAGAATAAATGCATTAATGAATAGCTTGCTTAATAAAACTAATATTATATTTTCGTGTCCAACATCCGTGTAACCGTAAGGTTGATTGTCATCTTTAATAATAAAATAAAGCATCCTCACACACACACACCGAGTGCAAAAAATCGATAAGCGAGATAAAACAAAATAAAACCACTTTTAGCAGCCACCGACGTAATTAAGCTCCTTTTACCACTCCCACTTTTTCTTAAGTGCTCTCATTTACACAAGTGACAAGAAGGGTAATTTCAGAAAGAAAAAAGAATGTTAAAGCACATTTAAGATGAGTGTTACATTTGTGAGAGGACAAAACTTCACGTCTTCTAAAAACATCAACATACTCATGGCACGTTAATAACTAACACGTTTTCATAATGAATTGTGGCTGGTATATATTTTTTAAGCACGTAAATAAGTTTTATAGGTCATTATTGTAAAATGTACCTTTTTAATTTTTCACCTTTATTTTAATTTTTTTAATATTTTATTAGCAGTTTCTTTAATTGTTATTTTTTTTTATTTCAAAACAATAAGTGATAATATTTGAAAAACTTTTTGATAGAGTTTGAAATACCTTGAACTTTGTTAAATTTATGAAATTCTGTGCTCAATTTATCCTTTATGCGCAATTTAATCAAATCTTCTTGTTTTACTGCATTCAAAAGTTTGCTTTTGTTATAAAGTCTGCTTCTGTTTTCTTTTATATCAAAATTTCGAGTCATAAAATATAAAATTTTACTGTGTTGCCTTTTCTTTAGAATGATAATCCATACTAAGAACTACAAAACCTAAGAAGAATTGTATGTAAGAAATGCTGGAATAAAATCTGGCGTTCTTTCATGCAGAAAAGCTTCTTAAAAGAATTTATTCTCCAAAAAATTGAGACTTTCGCCATCTATTCAGCTGTGAAAAAGAGAACTTGTTTCCAATACAGAGAGAATGAGTGGAACCAGAAAGGAGGTTTAAAAAATAGAGAACATTTTGAGTCAGAGAAAGCTTTCAGACTTTTTTGGTATTATTTAGTAGAAAACTCCGGACGAGAAAATAAACTTAGGTGTTAATATTCATGTGTTGTGTTTGATAAAGCCTGTGTTCTACTTTTGTTTATCCAAACCTTTTTCAACTTGTTTAGAATTTTTACTTAGTTTGTTATAACTTTTATTGTGTTAAAACGTATCAATATTCAACCTCTCCATATAAATGCATATTAATTAAAAACAATAAATAATATAATACAACTGATGAATCCTTTGTTAGTACTGTTTATTAGAATAATATTGGGCAACCTCGAGAACAAGAGATGACTTGGAAAATAAGCAAAATCACTCAAGAACTTTGCGATGATGGTTTTCGAAACATTATTAACGTAGCCCTTCTTTGCATGATGATGGAAATTTCCATCATAACATTTAGTGAACAAAAAATTGTAATCAAAACTGGTATCATGTAAATTGGTTGTTGCTGGCAACTTTTTTCATGACTATTGCGTAATAAGGAACGTAGCAGTAAAAAAAAAATGTCACAATCATTAGAGCGGTTTAAACTATTTATTCCGCTATTTGTTGTGGTTGGAAGAAACGAGTTATTTCTTGAATATTATTTTATAACTAATCTGAGATTTTCTTTGCTAATAAAAGGATTAATGAGAGGGAAAAGATTTATTTTTTATGCGTCTGTATTTTCTATGCAAATTTTTATATATATATATAAAATAAATTTGTATATTATATATTTGTATATTTGAAATTATATATATATATATATATATATATATATATATATATA
>BMAV01020096.1:374846-388769 GCA_019973955.1 Trichonephila inaurata madagascariensis
ATATATAATTCAATCACAACTTAATAATCAATTAAAAAATTGAAATTTTATGAATCTTATAACATTAAATCCCATTTCAAAATATCAATGGCGAATATAGAAGATAAAATTCCAACGTTTTCAAACAAAATTAAAAAATCATAAAATAAAAATTTATAAAATACCCAAGTGAAACCTCGGACTTAGGACCGATAAGTGGGGTTAAACTAGTTTGATGGCGCCAACCTTCCCCCTATTGCAACTTGGTAAGTTAATCGAAAAATATCCAATTCTCAAAATTTTAAAAATTAAAAATTTTAAATTAAACCATTAAATTTGAAAAATTAAAACTATTCGCCATCACATTCTGAAAGATATTATAACATTAAAATATTAAAATTCTAAAACAATTAAGTGCATAATATAAGTGAACCATCGAATACCAAAGATGACGCACCCATCTTTAAAACAGTTGCATAGGTAGAAAAAATGTCTAAGATCCGAAAATTCAAATTAAAACCCAGTATGTTCACAAATGAATAGCATAAATCATTAAAAACTCACCTAAGAGCATCCTATCAATAATTCAATTCACAATATATATTATACTTGGACCAGTTAGAAGGCAATTGGCTATCAGAAGATGGCCTTAATAACGAAATTTCTGATGGTGAGTCCCACTATAAAGATGAAATTAGAATAATAATAAATTTTTTTGTAATTATCTTCAAGAATTGAGTTCAAATTCAACATGTAAATTTGCGTCATGATGATATTCCCATCATACTGTTTGTTAATTATGTTGTGTTATACATTGTTAGTTAGATCGGGGTTTGAGGATTTTATGCAAATCAGTCGCAAAGAGCAAGACATTTCTTCAGGAATGATGGAAAGTTATTGTCGAAAAAACAATCCTGGAAATGCAGCAGCTATATTCGCAGAATAAATCTTAGAAGGCTTTCACACCTTCTACGACGTTCAGACACAACTATCAGTGTCTAAAGTACAAGTATGTAAAAGATTATTCACAAACACTCGCTCGTTCTACCCAACAGCCGAAGTAATAACTAATCGCTGTGATCGATTCTTCACGGTCAAATCAACTCTACTACACAACGGTTTCGGCGAGCGACTCCATATTTATAGGCCTTATTGAATTTTCTCAAAAAATCTACTTGCACCATAGTTTGTGATATTAACAGATTTCTCCCGTAATTTCCAGAAGAATTCATAGGGTCACGAACGCGCCAAAAATGATGCCAACTTGGCACTATCACCAAGTTTCTATTGGATCGTCATTATAATCTAAAGAACCGCGTTGCTCGCGAATATTACAATTTTAATATAAAATAAATACAACATAAAGTAATATAAATGTATTAAACACCCAGATATATATATAAATTATTTAAACTGTTTTAAACATTGATTGCACATAATTCATAACACTATTAATATTAGGATTTTTTTTTTAAACATTTTTCCTTTAATAAGCATGAATTATATCACCTTGATTTATTTCACAGGAAAAGAAAAAAATCATGCAAATAAGTGTTTAAATCATTTAATATATCATCTTACCTTTTAGAAGTTCTCATTTTGTTCATTATAAACATGTAACCAATTTTAAAAATCAATGTTTAACTTTTTATTTGAATCATAATAAATAAATAAATATGTATTCATTTAACGTTGTTAACTTGTTTAAGATTGAAAAGTTTATTTTTATCTCATCATAAATATTATAATAAAAAAAAAGAAACGAGTCTTACAGTAGTCGCATATGATGTCTAACATCTGACATGTTATCGTGGTAAATACGCAATATTAACTTTTTTCCTGAAAAAAAAATATGGAAAAAAAAAAATCTCTCCCGCGCGCGCGGGTATGATTGGAAATAATTTTCTATCGAATAATTATATCTTTAATGAAAATTGTATTTAATTAACAAAGGGAGTAATGTGTGTGCAATATTTTATCAAAAATAATTATTCTTGTTCAATTTGAGGAAGAGCGGAGACAATAGACTTATGATAACTAAAATATGGCACATATACTTTTGATTTCAAAGTATTTAAAAACCATTGAAAAACAGCGTCAATAACAGTACCACTGTTAGCAGTCGAAACATTCTAATTTGTGTTCATTTCGAGCTTGAATTCATCATTCATAAAAGCTGTGAGCGGCTCAGCTTTTGGCAAACTGAAGTTAAAGTTAAAATCACCGCTCAAAATCAGGGAAAGCGAGTGATAATTTTCTTAAAAGAGCAGAGCCACCTTCGTTATATGGTAAAAGTACAAAATGCAGGAAATCTTTAATTTTTTTTTAACCATTTGATTCGAAGAAATGTATACGACCACTGAAATCACTGTTTGTCTATTTTCAAATAAGCATTCTGCCGCACTTATGTCCCCCAATATCATGACTAACGGATTTAGAATCAAACGCTCGAGTGCTTGATGGAGAGTTGGACCCCCATGCGAGGGTAGCGAAAAGACACAACCACGCCCTCTCATTGGTCAAATCAAGAAGCGCGCGCTTACGTCACATCCTGTTACATACCTCCGTCCCTTTTCACAAAATCACTCCCAACAAATATCCAGCAACAGAGAGGAAAGATGTTGCACATCAAAAAATTAGGTTTTATTTATTTATTTTATTTATTATTACTATTATTTATTTATTTATTTATTTATTTTTGCCTTCTACGTGGAACATGAACTAAGGCTGTTCATGTTACGTTTTGGGGAAAATGTGTTTATGATAAGTAGTTTCAACATTCTAAAGCTTCATGTTTTCAGTTGCATGTTTTACTGTCGTACTTTTGGGGCTTGAATTACACGGCCTTCTGTTTAATTTTTGTTACATTTTTTTATAAGAATATTCGGTACTTACGTATTATCGAAACCATATTGGTGACATTATATGAAACGAAGCACATGGCAAGCACGAAAAAATTCAGTGCGTACGACACCTGCGAAATCGGAGTTGCCAACTCGGCGAGTTATCTTGAACGTTGGCATTGTTGCCATAGTTCGTACGTACCGAATATTCTCATAAAATACAATGTCTGTCTTGCAGTTATACAAAAGGTTATCTTTCATAAATTCTGGAAATAAAATACAACAAAATATTAATTTGTTTTGAAGTTTATACGACTTTTAATTCTTTAGGTATAATAATTCTGTTAAATTCATATTGGCTAATACTATGTAATGACTTCGAACAGCTCTGGATTAAACTATTTATTAAAGCATGAAAATCATCAAAAAATATTCCAGTACAATTTAACTGCAAAACGGGTCCACAGATATAGAGTCTCTTTCACGATAAAGTCTTTATGCCGCTCGCATAAACATGTTAATCAAAGTGATACTTTCGGTAAATGTCCTATACATTTGATATGCCAAGGGGCTCACAATTCGTTAGATCTTCGCTATTCAGTAATTTCACGCCGTGTTTGTGTGAACTCGCTTGCTCCACCTCCATCATGCTGTTGCTGACTCGAAACTCCTCGGTCATAAGTCCACCTTCGTTCTCGATAATTCGCGGACTCTCAGGTAATTCCCCGCTGAAGTATATCGCTAGCGAGAAGCCTATTGGGTTCTTTCAAGAAAAAGTCCTCGTAAACTCTCTCGCTCTCCCTTTTTAACCTCCAGGTTTTTCCATGGTCACTCGCCGTCTATTTCCTTTTATCTCTTGTCTGTCGGCCCCTTAGAGCGCGGGGTCTGTCTCGGCACATATAGGGAGCCCTCTCCTCCAGACTCTCTGTCGTAACAGATCCGTGAGAAACCGAAAGCGCATTGTACCGGCGTCCTTTTTCATCTCTCGGACTGCCCGTGGGAAAATGGTCAGAGTTTTTGACCACTCATTTACGCAACTTTTTCCCAGCTATTAGGGAAACGAACGGATTTTTCTCACGTTTGTCGGCGTGCCTTCTTAGCAATTAGAGAAAAGAGACAGAGCATATCACAAATAACATGGGAAAATTTACTGCGCAGAATATTTCTTCTACAAATTTGTTTCTAAAGCAACTGGACCTTTCCTAGAAACGAATTCTGTATCATTTTGTTTCTAGTAGACATAAATGTTCTAAGCCTTCAGATTTTAATTAGTAGGAATACAAAGTATTTAATAAAGATAATAATAAATATCTGTATAAATATATCTTAATTTTTTTTAATAGTTCACAGCTGTTCATCTGTTTTTTAACTATGTTTAATGATACACAAAAATATTGATTACATAATTTTGTAATCATGTAAGAGCACAGCCACTATTTAGGAAAAACTTCTAATGTAAATATCAAAAATTAATTGGCCTTTTGTTTTTGCTAATAAACATCTTTTCTTCTTTCTCACAAAAATATTTAACCCAACTGTATATGACTGACATTCGACACGTTTTATCATTTTTACATTTTTGTTTAAGTAAATTTACTTTTAATATTAAATATTTTATGTCAGTTGGTCCTTTCTGAAAAAATATTAACATTAACTCAGAAGACAATTTTAAAAAACATTTATTTACATTTTTCAGTACATGCTTTGTCAACCGAAGAAAAAGATTTCAAGACAAGAGCAAATTTTCCTGACAGGTATTAAATTTCCTAACATATTGTTTTTGTCATATCTGTAAGACTAAGTCTGAATCACTTTTCGGTTCACTTTACCACTCTTGCTTTTGTTTTTTACTGGAACAAAAAATAGTTGTTTTTAGTTTCTCAAACATATTAGCATAAGGTAGAGTAAAGGGAAAACATTTTTAAAAATATTTTCGATGACTCCTAAATTATTTCAATACAAACTTCAATTTTATAAATTTTATATATGCGATTTTATACACAATCGAACCTCCATATTATTTATTCACTTCTGTATTGCGAATTTTTCGGTATAGAGAACTTTTCCCTGGTACCAAGAGCATTTCACGATTTTCTTCGTAAAATAACCTCCCAATAGCGAAGTGCATTTCCTGTGTAACGAACATTTTCTCTTGTGACCCAATTTTTTGCTCCCTGTTTTTAAAGTATTTCTGGACATTTCAAGTTACTCTCTCCTTTAACACTCTTTATGGTGGTCATAAATTTTGAATTGGTTTTATTAGGTGCCTAACACGTCGAGAGCAAAAAAATTCTGGGCGTTTCATCCAAGAAATGTAACCTTTAGCCCCCATTGTCTAGTTCACTATAAACATCTTCAATGTCCCATTTCACCCTCAGTGGAGTTGTCTCGTGTCGTTGAATTAGTCTTCGTTTATTTGTAGTGTTGATCAGTCGTATTGGTAGTTTCATTTCTTGTAGCTCGAAAATGTTAAAACGCAAGTGTTTGAGCATCAAAGAAAAACATTTAATTCTTCAGGAAGTGGATAAAGATGTCAAGAAACTTTTCTTGCAGTTTTTCTTTAGTTTTTTATAGGTAAGATATACAAAATAAATATATATTAATTTACAAAATGGTATGAATAATTACTTTTTTAATGTATAGTGCTTATGAATTTAAAATTTGTTTTATGTGGTTTATAAAGAAGATTGAAAGATAAACCTCTATATAGGGAATTTTCCATATAACGAACTTTTTTTCGGATATTTTTTTTTCGGTATATAGAGGTTCGACTGCATATGTGTTAAATGGAAGTATAACAGAACGAACTATATGTTTGATAATATTCAATTTAATGTATACTTAATAATCTCTTAATTTTCAGATTGCTCTTGTTAAATTATAATTAATTTTTTATCAGAAATTCGAAATATAATTCTAGTTAAAGTTGTACAGTTCAAGTGTGCAAAAAATTCCTCGAGAAAATTTGTGCTTATTTTATGCTGGAGTCCTTTCTTTCTCCTAAGTTTAATTGTTTTAATTTCAATTAAGTTAATTTTATTCTAAATTTATATACCTCTAATTTGTGAAGTCAATGCTTCTCACATTTTCAATTTAGCGACCGAATTTTCAATCATAATTTTCATCGCGACCCCCTTCCCTTTCCTACAGTAACAATGCATTGAATTCACTAATAATATACTTTGAGGCTAAAGCTACAATACGACTTTAATTATAACTACAATAATTACTAAAATTAATTATCAACTACTAAATTGTCTATATAATATATATATGACAAGCCTATAGAGTCACAGGTGATTATTAAACATGTTCTTAACTTAGTTTAGTTATATTAATTATATCAAATACATTGTGTATGCAGTACTGATAATTGATAAGTGTATTACATCAGTATAAATATGTATTTTATTTTTTTACTGTGTCAGAATGTATTTTGTTTTGCTTTCTTTCAGTTAATTATCAATTTGTAAAAAATCTTTGGTTTTTGACTTTTTAATATGCTTGCGCCCTACAGTTTGAGAAACGCTGTGTTAAGTATATAAATACTCTACACTTACATATAATTTTAATTTATTGTGTTCTGTTTATATATGTCTAAATGTTGTATATATACGCAAGGGACTGTAAGAGCATTCAGTTACACTTTCTTAAAACAAAATATTTTTTTGCTCCACTTCTCTTATCTTTCCTAGAATACATTTGGGGTTTCATAATCTTAGCTAGTAATACTAGAGGGACAAATATATCCCATATCACTTAATTCCCATCTTCATATAGGTTAATTATGATCATGTACGACTGGCTTCAACAGAGAGAAAAGTCTCAGATTATATGAACATTTCTAAAATAAAAAATGGTTTTCTGATGGATAAGATATAAAATCTTAATGTATTTTGATGAATTATAAAATTTTAAATAACTGGAGCTGCTTTTGATATAGATAGAGCGGAAGATATTAAATAAAATTTAAAAATGGCTGACATTTTTTCTAAAGAAAATATTTTAAATACTATACACACATTGTTTTTATTAAAATAGAGATCAGTCGCCCATCTGGTATTATGGTTAGCGAAGCTGACTGCTGTGCCGTTGGGACTGGGTTCGAATCCCGAAGAAGACATGAATGTTTGTAAATGTATAGTGCCTTCACGGCATGGGGGTACTTTAAATAACCGTCGAGCCGCAAGTCCTCTCGTAAGGTTGGTGGAAGGGGACGAGAGGTGAGATGCCCCTGACCACCCCCAGGGTGTTCTCCCTCTAAATTGGGGTGAAACCGAGCTAAGTCGTTCTGTCACCTGTATGGTGCTCAAAGCTACAGCTAACGACAGGCGTCATTTAGCCCTTTGCCATGATGAATTTCGTGGGCCTTGATCTGGCCTTTGCCAATCAGGTGGCATTGGTAGCAACAACATAACAACAAAATAGAGATCATAATATGATATTAACCGATTATCACATACTTTAATGAAACTTCTATAATTTACTATATATGCAAAAGGTTTACTAAAGAAGGGAAACTTATATAATTAACTTAATAAAAATATATATAAAGGAACATGTAAATTTACAGATAAATTTTTTATGGTTCACAAAACAGTGTTTCAAGTTACTACACTTTAAAAATTGCTTGAATCTTTAATATTTTTAGATAAAACAGTCTGTCTTAATTCCTCGCTTTTAAAATTATTCATGGTGAAAATAGAAGAAAAGAAAACCAACAAAGGAAAGTATCATTTAAATAAATTTTCATTCCCACATAAAAATTAATAAGATTTTGAGAAAATATTTGCAACTCACATTTCAGAACTATTCATATGGGGTTTTTACTAACAATAAGATGCAAAAATGAATAACGACGCATTAATGAATTACAATGCATATAACAATGCATTAATGAATGACAATGTATACAACAATGCATTAATGAATGACAATGTATACAACAATGCATTTATGAATTTTAAGTCCATACAACAATACATTAATGAATTACAATGCATGCAACAATGCATCAATGAATTAAGAGGACACAGTACGATTCAATTGACAAAAATCGATCAAAAAATCAAATCTAATTTTTCTAGCCTGAATTATTCTTTATATATTTTTCTATAACCTCACAAAATTTGAAAACTCTAAACTTAAAAAACGCAGAATTATAATAGCTTTACATTCATTTTTATTCACATCCCTATGGCAAATCAAAACTTGAAACTTACTTAGCTCAGAAAGGTAAAATAACTAATTTGTCTTCATTTAAAATGCTAAGACTTTTTATCTATTGTGCCTAATGCTTTGAATTTTTTTTACCTATTCTTAATAGTACATGTAATAAAAGTCGGTATGCATTTGTGAATCAAAACAATGCTTATTTTTTTAAAAAAATAATTGAAGTTAGAATTCGCAAATTTTTTAAGGAATTTTCAATAAGAATTCATAAAAAGAAGTATTGTGCAAATACCAATCTTGTTATTGCAAAACCTATTTTGTTATACAGAGTTGAACGTACTTGTAAATCAAATTTCATGCATGTACGTAAATTTTTGTAGGAGGAGTAGCATTTTAAAATCACTTCACAAATTTTAAGTTTTTTCCTTAAAAAATTAAATGACCAACTTTTTATGAAATTTTGAGCACAAAATCTGTTGTACATAGTATACATACATAGGAGGCAAACAAAAACATTTTGAAAATCCTTAAATTAAAAATTTTTTGCTTAAATCGTACAATGTCCCCTTAATTTAATGAATTTCAATGCATACTTTGAATCCATAATGCTTCTACAAAAATACGCCAAGTTAAACTTCAAAAGGGAGAAATGCTTATTTAAATTAAATATTCAATGAAACCTTCTATTATGAATGGTTTAAAGAAGTGCCAAATTTCCATATGGAAAAATAAAATTTTCGATGCGAGTTTTATAAACATTCAATGCATTGCTCAGAAGATATTTTTGGTTATTTAATTGGGTATTTTTCACTGTTGTTGTTCTTATACTTCAACAAACTTATCTTTAGATTTGTGTGTGTGTGATCAGCTGTTAAATTTGTAGGAATTACATTTGTGTAATTTTACATTTAAACAGTAAGTCAGTCTATTTATATATATATACAGCTTAAAAAGAGTAAAATCAAATTTAATCAAAATGTACAGATCCTAAAGCAAATTTTTACAAAATAATTTTGCATATATTTTCCTCAGTTCCAGAGAATATAAATTTACTTGCATGAAATTATCTAAAATCCGTTATAACAGGAAATCACGTCATAAGACAAAGCGTGAGTGAGAGTTACAATAACGCCGTGCTATAAAGCTAAATGAGGGCTATTGGAAATGGACCTTGTCATCTTGAACCGTGGTCAAGTGATGAGCAAAGGATAAAAAGTTAATTGATTCTTAATATAAATATAATTGTAATGTTGGTTGAATATTTTTTGTGCTTATGTGTATGCAATAAAATTATATTCGAAAAAAAAATTTATAATTAAGCTTTTTTTTTTTTTTTTTTTGTTGTTGTTGTTGTTGTTGTCGATATCGGAGTTTTTTAAGTTAATTTTGGTTCAAAATATTTAAAACTAGAATTTGACTTCTGAGTCACTTTTAATAAAATGTAAAAATGCTAAATATATTAAGTAAAGCTTTGTTCTAATCCAGATAAGAAATGATATTTCATATGCACTATGCATTATGCACTTATATCATTAATAATCCTAATTTTTTAATGTATTAAATTTTATTAATTATATACATACAGTTTCAGCAAAAAATTATTTCGATAAAGTAAAGAAAGTTCGTTATTTTTTTTAAAAATTTCAATAAGCTTTGGAAATTTTCTGCACATTACTGCAGAAGTTGAAGGTAACAGCAAAGAAGCGAAAGACTTGCGAGACAGCCACACACGGACATAAACTGGATGGTACAGATATATTAAAACGCAATACAAAAAAAAACACACACACACACACAAAAACAATGCATTATGCCTAATTCTTCGAAATGATGGAAACAACACGAAAAGATATTTCAGGAGACCAGTGGTAACCCGTAAGTGACGAAAATATTGTTCGAAAATTATGCAAGGTATTTAATATAACATGTGGATCACCTTGAACAACTGAAAATACTACACATCTGTTTTCCGCGGTTGCAATGAAATTGCCGATAAGTTTTTAGGGAATGCTGTGACAAAAAGTGCATCTCCAAGTCTCAAACAGCAAACAGTGGCATTGGTCTCTTTGCAATGCGTCATGAAATCCTCTCCATATTCTGTATTCTTTTCACATCAAACATATTGCCCATAAGTTGAGCAGCAAGAAATCTAGTATTATAACGGATTAGAATGAAGGAATCGTCAAAAACTGCATCATACGGTACGGTATCTCCCGTCGACATATCTCTGAATGGTCAACTCTTGCCATTGCAAATACACAGATTCTTATGTATACGTGTGCTGTTTCCTTGCTCTGACATTAATTTACCCCGTTTTTATTGGAATATTTCACAATCGAACATCAAATTATTTGAAGACATCCTTTTTTCAATACTATTACAAGTCGGGTGTCGGAGGGAACTTTGGAATGAATCGAGACTCCAACACCTGAATCCACTTATGTTGCATCTAATCTCGATATTCTGCAGCTCGCGTTTTTCGGAGCATACACTGTCTTGACCCCACTGGCATGAACAACATTAACCTTTGGGCCCTGCTGAAAGCTATTTCAGACTCTGTTGGCCAGAAGAATTTATCTTGCAGGTGTACAGCATAGCCTGTTCTGACTCGATGAGCTGTTAACAGAAGATACCAGTCAATTGCTGTGAAGCATGTGAAATACTTTGCAGTGGTATCCGCCTAACATTTTCTGAATTCCAATTTCGAAATTAATCGGTTCCAGAGCCTTAAAATTACACTTTTTTCCACTCCAACAGAGACCATTACAGTTCTTCGCGTTAGCCAGGATTCAAGGTGGCAAGCTATGGTATCCAGTAAATCATGTTGCTGTGGTATTTTTAAATTATCTTTGTTCAAAACAAAGGCTAAGCAATTACGTTTTACAACTGAAACATCGAAAAAAACACTAGGAAAAATCTAGACTCTACGCGTATTTCCTTTGGCTGTTGACATCTTAAATGTGGTTCTGCATGTAAAGTATTGTTCAGGTTTCAGTTACTCCTTAGACTGACTATATGTGTTTAGCTTTTTGTTAGTTATCAGTAAAAATATTTGCGTAATTTCGTTAAAGCGGTGTGCTCCCCTAAATTTTGAGCAGTGTGAAATTTTTAACAAGTATTAACAAGATGGAAAATTTTTGCACTACCTTAAACACATGAAAAACTTATATTTTATTTCTTAGCATCGAATATAATGAAAAATAATTCATCAAAAGTTCAGATTTTTGTAAAATAATTGAGTACAATTATGGGGGACATATTCGAACTTTCTCGGTATTCCTTCGTTATCAGATATTACGCTAAGACTGACAACTCTTCATTCATTCTGTTCATATAGATTAATAGACTTAATAAATATTATAGAAGAAATGGTTATCTGTTAAAATATTTTTATTGCTTTTGAAATTTGCAAATGAACATTATCATACTGATACATGTTACACTTTATGTAAGGAAACAAAATAAAAATAAGGGGAAATATTCACTATTTTAATAGTGAAAATTATTCATTGTCATTTCATCGGAAAATTGGGAATTGAAAGAGATAAGAGAAGCCATATTGCAGTAAATTTTCTGTAATCTATTCATACACAATGGTTTGTTTTTCAATAAACTTCTATACTATTTAGTAGAAAAAATATTATTGTTCGTTATTATTTTATGAACAATTTTGTACATTTTAATTAGGTGAAAATTAAAGAAGAAATAACCAATAAAACAGCTGCATGATTAAAAATTTCAAATTTGATTCTGTCAAGACTTTTGAATGATGTCATGAGTTGATATTACATTTGAAATGCATTGTAATTTTTAAGTTTTAACATTAGAATGGTATAACGTGTGGTGGAAAATGTTTTCATTTAAGAAAATTATGTGATAGCAAGGATGCTAATCACTTAACTGTTTAGCAATATGTTGTGTAACACACATGTGTAAGTGGAATTTCAAACATACATATCAAATGCCATCTCCATGATATTCAGTTTCCATGACTGTAAACTAAAATAATTAATCTACTTTAAAATAATTCTATGTTCAGGTTTCAATTCATAACTAATATTTCTTCTGATTCGATATCCTGATGTTACTAAATTTATTTTTCTTTAAACTGAATTTACGTACATTTCGCAATGTAATTTACGAATATTTTTATCAAGTATTATGTGGGAAGAAAAACAAAACATTGAACAAACTTAAAAAACAGATTAGAAAAAATATTTAAAAGAAGTGGAGGAGAATCTGGAAAATTTTTTGATACACAGAATTCTCTATTTTACAAGATTTTAAACCATCATAAGATATCTCAAACAGATTTTAGTCCATAGAGGACATCATTCAGTACATGAAAAATCTGCAGCATACCATCTCAAAGGAGGAATTCGAGAAACAGTGCCAAAATAATTGAAAGAAGTGTATTGCATCCCCTGGAAACTATTTTGAAGAATACAACAAATTTGGTGTATGTAACTATGAACATTTCTTATATTCAAATATTTATTATTTTTTAAAGACAACTAGTATAGATCATTTAATTTATGATATATATGTAATAATGTATTATTTTCAATCAATTGTAGTATTTATACTTGGTAATATTTTTTATATTTACAATTTTATATTAAATATTCATTATAATATATGATATTTATGATATAATAAGGGATACTAATGTATAACTAATATATTTCTGTTAATTTTTCTTATTTAAATAATCCCATTTTTTTTTTTCCTTTTATTTAATTAAGAAACTGAATTGAAAATAATAACTTTTTTACATTAAAATTTTGCAAAACTATTTCAATACATCGTTATAAACTTTGTTGGGGGAAAAAAAAGTTGAAGAATTTTGTTTCCATTTAAAAATAATTCATTTACTGCGAAATGATAAACATTGATAGCTTTCTAATACCCCTTACTACGTTTGACTCGAAATTTGTTGAGAAATAAGAAATCCACCTTACAGTCTAAATGAATCAAATTTTCAAAAAGAACATAAAATTAAAAAGCTGCCTTCCTTGTAAAATCTAAAATGGAATAGGAAATGAGATTTTGGAAAAATATTACGAATTAATCATTTGCTAATACCTATTTCATCCTTAATTTTCTTTACGAACTATCTTGTTAGGAAACAAATATCTTATTCTAAAAGCAATTTCACAAAGTTGAGATCTCAGACTATCAATTTTTTGGAATCAATTTAAAATAATCATTGTAATGAGTTGGGAAGAAAATCTCTGAAAGAATAAAAAGGTACTGAAATATTTATTCATTGTTCTTTCAGCTTGATTTTTGCAATATTAGAAAAGAAATCGAGTCATTTAAAAAATTTTAGAGTACTTTATAACAAGGCAATGGTTTTTTCTCCATTGAAGAAATATAACAGATAAGATATTAATAAGATGAATTCTAGAAAATAAGATACTTTCCCATTTTGCTGGTGCAGGTGATAAAGTCGCCTAAAATGATACAACCAATGCCAAAGGGAATGTTCCCGGTAAACCTTTACCACCAAATTTTCAAAACGTCATGGTCATTAACTATTTTTTTTAATGAGTATATTTTATGTTGATGCCAAAAAAGTATGTTAGGCAAGATTCAGACTGGCGAATTGGAAAAGTACCAAAAATAATTATCCTTTCATTTAAAAAATTTCTTTTTGATTGAACTACATATAATTTGATTTAAAGAAATTTATGCAATATAGGTATATACTAAACATACAAAAAAAGAGTCATATTGTGTCACAAACTCAAAATGAAATGTTTTTATGTGAATGTTATTATTAAAGATTAAAAAATATAAAGTACTTAATATAAAACATTATCTATATGACAACTTAAATTTATTAAAATATTATTATCCAAAAGTCAGCTTGTGAATAACATGCATTGGTATCACATTTGCAATTATAGGTTGCTATATAGGCATC
>BMAV01020096.1:392768-486676 GCA_019973955.1 Trichonephila inaurata madagascariensis
GAGTTAATAAAAATGACAAAATTACCACTACATTCACAAATTTAAAATATATTTTCAATATGAGGATTGACGTAAAAATAAAATAAAATTTTGTTAAATAGCATTTCAACATAATCATAACATTTAGCGAGGAATTAAATACAATTTCTCTATCATAAAATAGTTCTTCGATGTCCTTTTTTGAGTTTAGCTATCAAATCTATTACTGCAGAATGTTTGATATTCCTTTTTGAGTGAAAACGGTTGTCTAATTAAAAAATGCTAGTAAAAAATCAATAAGAACGAGTTTATCAAAATCTGTGCTTATAATAATAATGTTTTACTTGACTGATCTATCCCTATTTGAGAAAGGAAACAACAAAAAAAGTTGAAAAAAATTACTGATCTTGTATTCCCTTTGTACTGTTGTAAATTTCATTCATTTGACATCTACACAACAAAACAGACTTTTACAATTTACTTCAGTATGTGATTTTATACAAGAGAGAAGCAGCAATCTTTCCTTAATCTCTTTGAATACTACTTCACTTTGGCACAAAACAATTGATTAACAAGGCAACAAAAAAAAAGAGGCAATTTTTTTTCTTTGACAGTTTGATAGTCATATAAGCACAATTTGAGAAAATTTTAAACAAATGCTTATAGGATGGACTACTGCATTATAGAAGGTAAAATTTGAAGAATATGTGGCAAATATATCAATTCAAAAGTTCTTAAAGCAATAAAATACCTTACATGATCCTTTTAGAATATATGAGCTATAAGAAACTGCTGTGCATTGTTGTTCTAGTACGATACATATAGTAAAAATACATTCCATATTTAATGAGGAGGATGATCAACAATAAAAGCTTTCAAAATTCACATAATAAAAACTAATAAAAATTCAGTAAATTAAAAAGAAAAATTTTACAAACTAAAACTGAAAAAATAAACTTATAAGACATAAAACAAAGAAATTTTGAAATGAATCAATACATGTAATATAAACATATAAATATTTTACTTTGAGTAGCTCAATTCATACAAATTAAGCAAGAACACACTCCAATAGTAGTCTTACCTATCAACTGATTCTTTCAAGAGCAAAGCATAGCTGAGAGTTCTTTCACAAGACAAAGTAGGATCTGTCTCATTGTTATTCACATGAGCTCTTACTTCCCACTCCATTCCAAATGCACAAAATCGAAAAGTTTCAAAGCGTACATAGTATTCATCAGTACGATAAGGTCCAAGAAACTGTAAATCTAAAAAACATGCACCAGTAATAAATTTTAAGAAAAATTTAAGCATAATATTTTAAAGAGTGAATATTTATATACAACTCGATAAAAGTTATAAGAAAATGAAACTTTGATGTTAAGTTTAAATCCAATTCTTAATACTTGAATTTAGACTGCCAAATAGAAAAACACAGCAAAGTAATTCATTTCATCAAACAGCAAAAAAGATTTTGTTGATGGTTAAGAACATTGTTGGTTTCTTATAATCTCATCTTACAATACTCAAAAATAATCAATAGGTAGTTATAAACTAACCGAAATGAAATTGAAGATGAATTTGAAATGAAAAATTACATATGAATGCTAACTGTGAACCAATAAGATTTATTTTTCTTCCTCCACTAGCTAGAGTATGTGTTGTAAATCTACAAAAGGACAAAACAAAAAGTTGGCAATAAAAAGATTTCACCCCACACATCATAACAGAACTTCCAATATTAAATGGCAGCTTAGTACAACTTCGTGAATTACTTCATCACTACTGCATATTGTCTCTGAGTCTAAGATACTCATTTCATAAATCAGGACTAATAAACTGTCAAATGCTATAGCACACCTCCATAAATTGACTGACCAATGCTATTAGACTGACAGAATTAAGTCAATGAGCAATATTCCAATAACACTTATTGTAATGGAGAAGATATCAATTATAAGTAATTGCTATGAGGGGAAAGAACTCTTATACTTGAGTTCCTCACTAGGAAGTTTCTATCCCACTAGTTGAAGCTATCAGTGATTCAATGATAAGTACCTGTAGACTGGTGCAGATGAAATTCCTTTTCGGCACACTTAAAAACAGAATATATCAATCATCTTATAATACTGGCTTTGCATCATTTATTTTTCTAATGGACAACAGTATTTTTATATGCATTAAATGCATCAATTATAAAATATTTTTTAAGTGTTCTAAGTACAGTGTTAAGTATTATCATGTTAATATACACTTGTATAATTTCAAATATAGCTGGAATATTTAAATATCAATCAAAATAAAGGGAGAAACATTTATTTCATTGATAATAAAAGAAAAATGTGAACAGTTTGCAGATTACCCCCAATTACAAAGTTATTCAAGCAACAATTTCAAAATTTCATAAAAAGTTTGTATAGATGTTACACTTCTAGTTTTGGTGAATGTTTTGAATATATTAGCCACAAAATCATAGAAAATTCTGAGCACAATTATTTAGATCTATTGCATTTTGAGAAAAAATTGACTATATTGTCATTATGAAAGAGTATATCAGACTTAGAGTAATACAAGGTATATTTAGGGAAAAGTTTGAGAACCATTATTACAGGTTTAACATGCATATCCTTCAATAATAAGTTATTAAACCAATTACATCAAGGTTATCAAAAATGAAAGCAGAAAATATTTTATTGCATAGGAAAAATTTTAACAAAATGTATCTAACCATTATATGCAATTTTTTCGAAAGACAAATAGTCACATAAATGATTTCGACCACCACATTTTACAGGAGAAAACATGTTGGGAATAGCTTGCTTTATTTCTGTACCATCCTTCTTCGGCTGTGCACATCTTTTTTCATGCTCTGCTTTTTTCTTAAAAGGGCCATTCCAAGGGCAACCAATACGGTAAAAAGTACACCATGTATGCCTATAAAAATCAAAAAAACTTATAAAACAAACAACTTTGTCAGCCAGAATAAAACAATCTATCAAGAAATACTACACCCTTTTTTGAAGTATAATAAGATAATTACATTTATATCAAATTTTGTATCATGAAACATTAGAGATAAAATAACAGTTCAGTTATACATCCAAAGGATAACATTTTGAAACAACTTATTATACAAAAGTTTTTCTTACTTATTTAGATAGGAAATTAGATATAGCTTGAAATGAAATACACAACTAATAAAATTCGAAACTTGTTATATTCCATTATGTAATTTCTTAGATATGTGATATATGTACATTATATATAAGAATAAGTTCAAAACAAATTCGAAGTAATCGGGGGGAAAAAATGAACAAAATATTACATTCTAACTACTGCATAAATAAGAAACAATGTTTTTAACTTAAAAAATGAATGGTTGTCAAGAGAATTTGGAAGATTATTTTCTACAATATTTTTATATATAGTCTTTTTCTCTACAAACAAGAAATAAACATCCAACAATCACATTTGAAAAACACATAGACAGTAGGAAAATCACACAATGAAGGACACATGAGCAACCGAAATTAAAATTATAAAATGGATGCTGCAGTATAATAAACATTGCTGACTTAGGACAGCTAATACATAAAATAATTTATACAAAAGTGGGGTTGAACATGTTTTTTGGCCAGCTAACCTTTCCCCTTTATGTAAATAATACTGAGCAAAAACCTATTGAAAGTAATGGATAGGAATATCTAAATCCATTACTTCCTTTTAGGATAATATATCTATTCCCCTTTTCTGATGTCTTTGTGTCAAAATAAAACATTTTATTTTTAGTATATAAAGATTAGGAAGTGCAATATAGTTCATACTACTTTTCTTACCTTTTAATTGTTAAATTAGTACACTTGAAGTATATTGTAGTAAAGATTGTTAATATTTCTTTTAAATTACAGAAATACTTTTAAATATTTGCCACGTAAATATTTAAACATTACTAGGTAAATGTTTCTAACTCATAAGAAACAATTTTTGTCGTCTACATCTTTATTTTTTTTTTCCCTTTATCTATATTAATACCAAGAAAATTATGAAAATGAAATTTCTCTCCTAATTTAGCTAGTTTCTTGACAAATTTATATCTAATTTCAGATTTCATGGATTTGTCAAATTTAATACCTAATCGATGAAGAAATTTTAAATAAATTTAGTGTTTATTACATAGATTTATGTTAAGAAAAAAATGAGTCATATTTACAAATGAGTAGAGACATTCATAACATTATTAATTTTATTAGAGCTTCACACAAATACAATTTTACATTCCAATACTTTAAATATCAAATGCTAAAAAGTCATCTTGTATATTTTTTTATTTACATTAAAAAAACTTACACATTTGAATATATTCCATTATTTATTAATATGCCTCCATTTCCACAGAGAAAAATAAAATTTTTGATTCATTATAAAGTGCAAGATTAAACGCAATATTAACTACCTACTTATTTTTTTCACAAAATCAATAATTTTTTTTATTTGTGAATAGAAATTTAATAATAAACAATGCTGGTATATAACAAAAAGAGATGCAAATTAAAGATATATCAATTGCTAAAGAGCTAAAAACACACAACACTACTTAAAATTTTAATATAACTTTTTTATTATTATTATTATTCATACAGTTAAATAAAAAGAATGTAGCGTCTCATGTTTTAATTTACCCACTTAATTAACTTTCACACTTTATTTTGAATAAAAATAAAAACTATATACTTATTAAAAATATCAGTACTTCCTTTTTAAAGCAGTTTCTAAAAATTCAAAACAGACTTAGCCAAACTGCTGTTACAATACAGTTCAGTAATTGTATATTATACAATGATTTTTTTTTTCTCCCTAAATTATAATAACAATATTCAAGAATTATAAAGCTGTATATATATTACTTTTAACTACTCACAGTGCAACTACAAAGGCTTTTGTAACAACATTCCATATCCTAATGTTGAAAATTTTGAAAATATTCCTGAATGTCTTATTCTCATATATGCATCAATCCTTTACATTGCACTATACTTAATTCACACAATTTTGCTTGTTATTGTTTTATGAGTGAAAACAAAGAAGATATTTTTATTTCATAATGTCAATAAAAAGAACAAAACAACATAAGAATAACTAATTTTATAGTTTTATTTTGTACGATTTTACAAAGAACATGTCTTGTAAATAAAGGGATCAGTATAGGTAAATTCAGCATTTTCAAAAGGTACAATTATATATTTTAAAAATATACAAAATCTTAGATTTTTTCTTACAAAAATGACAAGTAATGCCATGCAAAAATATGACATAATTGATAATAACAATCACACATATTCAGAGCAACACCCTTGGGAAAAAAAATAATTTGTATACATATACAATAAAATCAAACAGAATTTTCCACAGGAACAACTATTTGGATAAAATCTCTATAGATGGATAATTCTACCTTGAAAATATTTTATGGCAGCTTCATCATTTCCAAATTAATGAACATATAGATTTCATAAAATATTTTTCACTAAGTGAAGTCAATAATTAGGAAAATTTATTACATAAAGATGATCATTTAAAACATACTTGAATATATTTTTATCTACTGCCCAACTGATAGAAGACCCAATTTACTAACTCACACACACCACACACACATTCTAGTTTAATAATTTTAAAATATTCTTAAAGAGCAAGTAAATCTAAATGTGTCTTTGAAACTGATTTATGATAAAATATATCTTTTTTTCAACATTTCAGTAAGGTTTCTGTAATAAGCAGAGATTGCATTTTGAACAATAATGTGTGTAAAACAAATATTAAATATTTGTAAATGATAAGAAACTGAATAAGTCATCATTCACAAAGATAAAAAAACAAAACATACATAACTTTTCCCATTAGACATTTAATGTAACACGTTATTGAAAAGTTTATTTTAAAAAATGAAAAAAAATAAATTATATTTATATGTATAACATGAATGCATATTTTCCCATCAAGCCATTCTATGCATTTTTGGCACTAAATTGATATTAAATTTATTACTTTTCTTGTATTCTCAAATCAGTGTTAGAAATTTTTATTTTGTCCATGTGTCTGTTTCCCTTTTAACTAAACTTATGTTGGTAACATTTATTAATTTTTGTTGATATTCATCTTAACATTTTCATCGCATGAATGATGCGCCCTTGACCCACCCTCTGTGCTGCTCTCTGCAGTGCTAAAATTGAAACAAAACACATATTCCTATAAACCTTGCTTATTTTACTTTGAAAAATAATCATCAATTGCAATCAAAAACAATTCCCCCTCTGATGATTTATTTGTGGATCCTGGAAGACAAGATATCTTGTCCTTCGTGATAAAAGTGTTAAAGCAGTAAAGAAAAAGTAACATAAAAAAAAAATTAAGCCAATTCCTACTTAGGTCAACAAAGAAAAATTTTATTTCAGTTACTTTTTATTAAATAGTTACAATTAATATAAATATATATATACAAATGACAGAAGCACAATATCTAGTGACAAAATAAAAGCGATTTTCCTTGCAATTTTCCTATCTATATATGGTGTTGGATTATTTTTTTGTTATTATTATTCATTAATTAAATTTAATTATTTTAATAAAATAGTATAGAAGAAAAAGCAATCCCTTTCTCAGAAATTAGGTCATCCCAGGTAGGATTCAAACCCACGACCTTTGGATTAGAAGTCCAATGATCTACAGGGACACAACGAACAAATTTCCTTTCCATAGAATGCTGCTGGACTATTATTTTTGTTTGTTACTAATTATTCACTAATTAATGAGTTAATATTTGAAAACACTGTATTAACATTAAGTGTCATCTACTACAAGTTTAAAGAAATGTATTTGAACTTGAATGGATGAATAGAAAGTATTTTATTAACAATTGAAAAATTTGAAGATATATATATATGTATGTAAAGGGATAGAGTGAACTAATAGTAGGAATTGAATAACTAAAAAGAGGAAACCACAAAATAAAAATATAGAAAACAGTTGCATATATTTAGAGCATCCTAAAAGACTAAATAAAACAAACACTTATTAAAAAGCATACTAAAAGTGAATCACACATAAAATAAAGATAAAAACAGACATAATAATAGCATTCAGCTCAGCAAAGAACTTTTTCCCTTTTAAATGCATACACTACCTTATTACTTAGGTAAATCTATATGTTTATGGAACAGTGCTTGTCATTTCCAGTTCCATTTTGCAACATTTTACATGTACTCAACACATGGAGTTATGACATTCAATAACCCAATTAACAAAATTATATCTTAAAAGTAGACTTTCCTATTTAGCAGTTCCAAAATCAGATCATTAAATCCAAAAAAAAGTTCTTTTAAATCAGACAGATAACAGTTAAATCTTTGACAATTTTCATAGTTACTGCACATACAGATATTTATAGAATGATGGGTAACAACACAAGGAAACTTGTTCTGAAATCACAAAATAATCCTCCTAAACATACTGTGGAACAAGAGTATGGTCCCCATTATTTTTAATATAAAAAAAAGCTTTTTCCTATGTTCAATCATTAATTGATGTGACAGTGAAAAAGCCAAATCAAATTAATATTATCTAGTGTTGAAGAAATACACCAAAACAGTCTCATAGAAGGATTTTAAAAGAAAATTTCTAACATTTAATTGTTCCTCATTTTATATGTAATACCACAAAATACCACCTCTACTAAAAAAATGCACAAAATAATTGAGAAGGGAATGGAAGATGGTTATTTATTTAATTATACAATACATACTTTTTAAAATAAATGTAGATACCAAAAAAAAAAACAAATTAAAAAATCCTAAATTAATTATCTTTTGAAACAAACCTTTCTTGACACAGCTGCTTTTCATGAACTTCACGTAAGCAGCGAGCAAATTTCATTGAGCAATTTGAGCATGTAGCTGGCAATTCAGATATTGCTTTTTCCACAACAAGATTACGAACACACAAATCTTTACTAATCAGTGTTCTGCAGCTAGGGCACACCGATGATACCATCTTTAAATGAGCATCAGCAAGAAGGTGATTAAAACATTCAGAGCACATTAAATGTCCATTTCGACACTGAAAAAATATTACATACAAAGATTTAATAAATCAAGAATTGTAAATTCTGATATAACATTCAGATTAGTTTTTTAAAAATATACGCTTACTTGAATAAAATTTAATGCTTGAAAATTTAATTTCACTCAAACCAGATATATCATACATTTTGCTTGGCTTTCTAATCCCCTAATCTTATTCAAAACACTATATATCAAGAGTTGAAAATTCAATCATTATCAAACTAATAAAAATGAGAATATAAAAACCTCCCAACTTCTTCTTACAAATGCAAAACTTTTTAAATTTAGGAAAGGGTAAGAAAAAGTTATTTCTATTATTTTTGAGAAAAATACATATCTCAAAAATAAATTTCAATTGTAAAATCAAAATTCTTTTCCTCAAATTTTTATTCAACTTTAGGTTAAATGATGTTCCTCATCATGCAATATTATATATATTAATTTTACAACATTTAGCACAATTATGAGTATATTCAGAAAAAACAAAAGAAATAAATATCCCCCTCCCCTTATAATTGAAAAAGAAAACTAATTAAATTTCGATTATACTCATTCTTTTTTAATTGTTTAAAAAGTTCATCTCTCTATTTTCCAAGATTAAACATACAATAAAGACAAGATTTATTTTTTTAAATATGGCTATCACATCGAACTCAAAACAACACAGTGTATACATAAACAAACTTGAAATAAAACAATTCATAAGCAAACCTGATAAACAGCTGATTTCGGCAAATCTAAACAGACGGCGCAACACAAAATTTCATGCAGACGTTCTTCAAGTGGTTCTTCTTTTGCATTTAATTTTAACTTCTTGGCTCTAGATTGAAGTTGATCATTTTCTTCAGCGGTATTTTCAGGATCATTCCGCTCCTCAGAAGTTGTAGGTGGAGGTGGAGGCACATCTTCCGCCATCATTTTAATATTTTCTGTATATAATTAAAATTCTGCAGAATCTTAATTTTACACAAACATTCACATAAGTTCTATCATAAAAATTATTACGAATTCAGTAGATGAGTTTATCTAAAAATACGATGTTCTGAAAAGAACACTAGTTTGAAAAATATCTGAGAAAAACAACATTAATAGCTCACTATCCTCAGACAAACGAAAGGTTGTTTACAGTAGTACAAATGAATGCGCTTGCTCTTGAATTATTTTCACATTCTGAAAAGAATATCGAACAGGGTTGCCACATTTGGCTGTTTTTTACGTTAGTTTAGTTAATCTTAACTGATCAGTTAGCAAAGGAATTGTGTGCGATTCATACTCAAAAAAAGTCTTTTATATATAAAAATATTTTGCTTATTTTATTTTTAGAATTATGCATTTCTGTAAAACTAATTCATAAACGCGCCACGGTTCCATTAATAGTGACATTACCATGGACTTGAATCAGAACTTTCATTTTCCATTGAAAAATATATATTTTTCTGCACATAAAATTTTTATCAAATATATGTTTATTATATACGCTACAAATGAGCAAAATGCGGGATAAAAGAATCAAAATTAAATTTTTCAAAACAGATAATTTATTCATCTCCTTAAAGCGAATAAGGAATGTTATACAAATCTGCTATTTATTCATAAAAATTTTGTGAAAAGACCTTTTTCACTCTTATTCAATCAGTATTTTATAACAGATATAAAAGCATATTAATTTTTGTTGTTGTTAATTCCACCTAAATGACAGTGTCAAATTGAGGCTCACAAAATTCAACCCGGCAAAGGGCTAGTAGTTCGAATGTCAGTATCCGTAGCTTTAAACACCAAACAAGTGACAGAACGATTTAGTTCGGTTCCACCCCAATTTTGAGAGAGAATACCCTGGAGGGGGTCAGGGGTCTGCCACCTCTCTACTCCTTCCGCTAACCTCACAATAGGATTTGCGGCTCTACGGCTAGTTAGAGTACCCCTGCCGCACAGGCACTATATATTTACAAACATCCAGGTCTTACGGCTCAACAGTCAGCGTCCCTAACCACTATACCGGATGGGTGGCAAAGAGTACCAATTATTATTATTATTATTTTGGTTCTTTTTTAAAAAAAGAATAAGATGTAGTCTGTGAAGTTAAAAATGCCCTTCCAGGAGCTGTGGGAAAAGGAAAACACTGGTATAAAGACTTACCCAATGACATCATTTGTCAATGGATTGCATAGTGGTGTGGGTGTTGGCTCTAATTAATTTTATTGAAATACCTAGATACTATTTTATTATTCTAATGCATTTTTTACTAATGCTAATAAAAAAAGCGCATTGAGCCGTGATATACATACGGTACTCAGATAAAAATAATGCTACTAAAGATTATTTCCTAGTATATAACAGATGAGGCACTTCTCAAACAGTAGACAATACCGAAACTAGGACTCATTGCAACAATAACAGAACTGGCGTAGCTAATCCTGAGTGGGCCCTGTATCAAAATTTTTGGATGGTCCATTTTTTGGAAAGAGGAGCCTTATTAATGAGATCTTGATAACAATATGCGATTTTTTGCTTAAACATATTTGGACCCCTGTATCATTGATATAGTGGTAGCTAGGCCCCTGAATAATAGGTTCCAAGTTCATTTCATATGCCTCACTCATTTATTATTAAATTATATTTTGATGTGAATTACTACGGTTGGACTGATCCTTATCAATCATTTGGTTTGATAAAAGGCTGTTCTTCCAAGTAGGAACAACTTGTAATCAATAAAGTTCCAGAAATTTGAGTCATTGAACCAATGTTTAGGCTTCTTGTTCTACTCATTCAATCCAGATGATCTTAAAACGAGAAGACAGAAATTTCTAAAACATTTGACAGAAGTTTTTGGTGGTCTGATCAAGATGGCTACTCATTAAAGCTTTTAGGCCGAAATCTAAATACCTCTGCCCGATAATGAAAATATATTAATACGCTAAAACTGAAATTTCCCTTTTTCACTTTCATGGAGGGTCTCTTCGATTTAAAATGGTTTGAAAATTAATCAAAAATTTTTGGGGAAAATTATGGATCAAACAATTGATTCTCAAGCAACTTAATGCAGAAAATATGAAAAATAATACTTTAAATTCTACTAAAATCAGAGAAGCAGAAAATTATTGGCTGCAATGTTCAAGAATTGGTGAATTAAAGGGATACACTCTTAGCAGTTAAAGAATTACCAAATGGCTCATGAAAAAAATATTTCAACCCATGCTTGGAAGATAAAAATATAATAAGAATTAGAAATCATTTACAGTATACTGAAAATTACTAGGAAAAGTATCCAGTTGTATTGCTCTATATAAAAAAAACTGTAAAGATTGTCATGAAAAAGTTGCTTAGTGTAGATTAACAGCACCTTCAGCTTAGACCAAAATTATAAAGTGTTGCAAGCACGAAAGCAGACCAAATTGTTCATGAGCAACTGTGTGATGCGTTGAAGATTAGAATTCTTTTATCAGCCAAATGAAAAGAGTCTAAATTATATGATGATGATTGCTCCTTCTTATAATAAGAAATATATACATAAATTCACAATTACTGAAAGTATAAAGCGTATGAGTTAACAACCCCCTGATCAAACGAATTCCACACTTTTCCGCTTTGGAGTCTCCTTACATCACACACGCCACCCTTTTACGTAAAATATTCAATAGTTGCCTCCAATGCAGTGCTTCTCAAACTTTCAATACTTGCGACCCAATATTCAATCACAATTTTCATCGCATCCCCCTCCATATATTAACGATGTATTAAATTCGATAATACGATACTTTGACGCTAAAGCTACAATACGACTTTAACATCTTCGCCACCGGCGTCTAGCTCAGCCAGTGCGTAGATTACGTCGGGCGTATATAAAACTCTTTCCAAAATATGTGCACTAATATCCATAAAATTATTCCGAAGACTTTGGAATGCAATAAAATAACCTTAACATTGTTTGAGAAGAGGATTACTTCACAGAGGATTTTCTTACATATATCTCCTTTCTCCCTCCCTCCCCCCGAATACACCAGAAATAATCTTTTGTTTTCGACTTTTCAATATGCTCGCGCCCCTCCTTCTAAGGTTATCACCCCCCCTAAGGAGGCGCGCCCCACAGTTTAAGAAGCGCTGCACCAATGTATTCATTTCTCCGACAAATTGAAATATATTGCTATCATTTTATTTCCCAAACCTGGGAAATCGGGCTAACCCGTAAAACTAGCATCCCATCAGTTCGCCCCTATTCCCATCCCATCCCTATTTCCACATATGCGTGCATACGTGCAAAACGGTAGCATTGGGGAGTGAATCGCGTAACTTTTAATCTGCAATTAAGGGATTAATAATAAGCCGTACAAATGATCCAGATAAGTGTTAATTTTTGCATATAATTTTATATATGACGAACCGCGTGCGGTCACTGGTAATTATTAAACTTGTTCTTAACTTAGTATTATATAAGATAATTATAAAGTTCATTGTACAGTACTGATACCTTTTTAAATGTATTTTTTTTTTCTTTCATTACGACAGAATGTATTTTATTTGCTTTACTTTCAAAAAAAAAATAATTATTCTTGTGGGAAAATCGAGTGTCAGTTTTATTTACCGGGTGAGCCAGAAGTTCGTTCAAGCTGTAACCCTCTCCCTGCATAGTTATTTTATTAAAGTAAGTTCAGAAATTGAGCATTTTTTTATTACGTATTTCGAATCTACGTATTAAATCTACATTTTAAAGTTAGAATAAACAAAAAATTTTTGTAAAATAGTTTCTATTTTAAAATAAAAATTAGATCCTAAAAATAAGAACATAAAAGCATAAACAGGAACAGAACGTCTTCGCACTGTTGCATTTCTGCAACATATGATTTATTTTAATTTAACAGGCTCAATATTTTTTAATTACCTACAAATCACTTATCTGAGAAAAAAAAGATTACTGCAACGAAATAAATGCTAATTTTATCACTAGATAGAAGTACTTTTCCAGAAATCACAGCAATTATAAAAAATCTCTGATGCCTCAAGAACTGTGTTTTTGCTATAAAAAGAATCCATTATATTTTATGCTTCCTCTTGTTTTTTGACGAAATAAATTACCAGGTAAAAAATTTTAACATTTTATGATGAATAATAAAATCCTCATATAGAAAAAAGTTTTTATTTACAGCACTACTGCAATGTTGCACTTCTGCAACAAACAAACAAAAAATGACTGAAATTTAATTTAAAACTGCTTAATTTTTTTCTTCGTATTTTTCCCTTTTATTATTACTTGAGAACTAGACGATATAATTTTTCATAGAAATTTAAAAATTGCAAAGTTAAGGGTTAAATAGTCGGAAAAAATGCATAAACGTAGAAATAGCGGGGGATGCAGCGAGATGGTTAAAAATTCATAAAAAAGGAAGAAATCGTGATAAAGAAGTGCATTTTAGAAGAAAGGGCTCACAAAAAAAATCGGATTTTTTTTTTTTCAGTAAAAATATTTTTCTTGTGCCCGCATCAAATCAAAGAGGTGTGTTATCTGTAATAAGCTTCATGCAGGATGGCACAACGCCACACTATGCTGATCCAGTAAAACGATTCCTGTTGAATACCTGTGAAAAAAGACAGAATGATGGTTCGAGGTTGCAAGATCGCATAGCCTCCAGGATCACCCAACATTAATCCAATCGACTTCTGATTGTGGGGCTATTTGAAATCACTTGTGTGCAATTCATTCTCTTCAACATTGGGATTTTTGCAGAAACCTCACGTGACAATCTTTATTTCACGAGAGGTTTCTGCAGTTCATTCCGACGCGTTGCATTCAGCTGTAATAGGCTAAGTGAATTGCAATATTTAGGTCGGCCAATGTTCTGGTGCTTCTCAAACTTTCAATATACGTGACCCTCTATTCAAGCATAATTTTTATCGCGCCCCCCTCCATACAATAGCAATGTATAGAACTCAATAATACTATACTTTGACACTAAAGCTACAATACGACTTTAACCTCTTATGAGCCACCGACGTATATAAACGTCTGGCTCAGTCAAAGTATAATTTTCCTGGACGTATATATTCGTCTTCTTCGGGGGGCGTGAGGACTCTACGAAGGGGGCGCGAGCATATTGAAAAGTCAAAAACAAAAGATTATTTAAAAAATTATTAATTTACTGAAAGTAAACAACAAAATATATTCTGACATAATAAAAAATAAAATACACATTTACAGTGATATATTACACTTATAAATGTATCAGAACTACACAATGTATTTTATAATTAATTTAACAATCCTAAGTTAAGAACAAGTTTTATAATTAACAGCGACCCAATGGGATTGTCATATATAAAATTATATACAAAAATTAACACTGTCTTTATAATTTGTACGGCTTATAATTAATCCCTTAACTGCCGATTAAAATTTACGATATTTGTTTTCCACGTAGGGGGTGTTTTTGGGGAGAGGGGTGAAGAATAAAGAGCAAATAATCGGAAATAGTAAATCTTTGACAAACATTGTCAAGGTCCTTTTATTGCATTCCAAAGCCTTCGGAATAATTATATGGATATCAGTGCAGAGAAAAGATCGAACTTTGGAAAGACGTATATATACGTCCGGGGAAATTAATACTTTGACTGAGCGAGACGTTTATATACGACAGTAGAACTTAAGAGATTGTGGTCGTATTGTAGTTTTAGCGTCGTATTTTTGAATTCAGCACATTTTTATTGTATGAGGGGGGCGCGATGAAAATTATGATTGAATATTGGGTCGCGATTATGGAAACTTTCAGAAGCACTGGCTTAAACGCATCACTATTTTTTTATCCATAATTTTAATTTATGCAATACAATTCGTATGTGCTCTAGTACTTAACAGAAACGTTATGCTACGCTACAAAACGTCGATGGAGAATCTCTGGATATTTATTTATTTATTTATTCGGAAGGATCGAACTCATCCACAGGAGGGCTTAGAGCTACAATATGGTCCACCGAGACAAGAATGAAATGATACAAGAAATATGCACGAATAAGCAAATACAATGCAATATTATTACAATTATTTTTTTTCTTAAAAAAAACCATCTCTGCAAAAGAGCAGAGGAGAGGGTGAGGGATGGTTACATCAGTCTATAACAGATATAGAAGATGGCAACGTATTGAAACAGGAAGCTAGCTCAGTATGGATCATATTGCTAGTAAAAATAGAATGTAACCAGGAAGAAATTGCTTCTTGTGTTGGTTTCTTAAGTTGTTGTAATAAGTATGGTATGATTTTTCATGGAACTAAGTTTATAAAATAACAGTTTATATAAAATAAGCCAAACTCAATGGTGCAACAGCCCATGAGGGCCAAGGTCTACTGAGCTCATCTCAGTATACGTGACCAATGGGCGCTGAGAGTGCATGAACAGATATTCCATTCAGGATGGTCAGTCAGAAACGAAACCCTCAGTGTTTAGTTTTCAAGCAAGCTTGGTTCTCATTTATCTCCCCACTGAAGGGATTAAAGGCTGAGTTGACCTTGCTCAGTCCGAGGATAGAACTTGGGACCTGTGGTGTGGAAGCGCGACACGCTACCACTCGGCCTTAACAGTTTATAGAAAAATGAAAATAATATAAACTTTTGAATAAGTAAAGGCCGCAACACTATACAAACAACAGAAAGAATTTATGCGAATTCCCTACAAATTCGAAATAACTTTCAACTGAGTTGCCATGATTATAGTTGTGTTGCAACTTCTTTTTATTTATATCTTAAATGTCGAAGAATTATCGATTTACTTGGCGGTTAGGTCCCAAAGGCAGCGGTGTAAAGGAGAACATTTGGGCCCCCTGCAAAGTCAGGTTTTGGGCCCCCAAATTGGATTTTTCAAAGGGTAGGTACTAGGTGGCAGTCAGACTTGGAGGCCCCCCGCAATGCGGGGGTGTACATTACGCCACTGCCCAAGGGCCCTCCTGAACTTGAGGGCCCCTGTGCACGGTATCGCATAGCCATATTGTGACATCTCCGCGTTCTTCTTCTAACATAACTCCTAAGTTCTTTGACGGCCACGATTAATGGCAAAACTTTTCCAACCCAATACCAAGAAGAGAAACGGAACGAATATGCAAATGAGATATACTTTAAAAGGATAGAAGGTTTGGTGAGATAAAACGGCAAACCTAGAGATAACTTAGTGTGGAATAGTTCGGAACAAGTGTTAGACGTCCTACAGCTCTGGAAGAAGGATACGCTCATCGCAATTGAATATAATAAGGATTAAGAAAGCCTGAGTCTTCTCACCTACTATTAACATAATAGAGATTTCTTCAACCTAGGAAGGAAGGTGACTTTTATAAAAAGGGAATATTTTGTATAGGAAGTTAGATTAGACAGTTAAATTATTATAATTAAGATAAGTGATCTAGTTGTGCGATCTGACTTGAATTTAAAGTTTAATTGTTGGCTTATTCTCACTTTAAGAAAGTTGTTATTTAGAATTAAGTAATTTAAGTTATTCTTAATAAAAGTTGTGTTAAGAATCATAAATGTCTCATCTTTTAGATAATCCCACACCTCTAGCTTACGCGGATCACGTAAGACATTGGCTATCGTAGGATGGCTATGTCTCAATAGCCGAACTCTTTTAATTCTGGGTTAGGTAATGCAGGTGGATGTAATGTATTACCTGAAATGTATTTTCAGGGTCAGAGAACATTACAGAGTTCCTTGAAAACAATAGATAACCAAATACAGTTACTTGAAATCCCAAGTAATCTGTCTGGCTTCAAAAAGTCATCCCCCAGGGGAAGGGCCCCCAAATTGGTACTCAATATTTGGATCTTTTGCAAAATACGCACGTTTCCAGCTCAAGGCTAATGGAAGGTTTTTCCATACCCAAAAATAAAAAATTGGAACTAGTTTTTTGTTTCCCAAAGGGAAAAATCAGAACCCACTGACTTCGTGTACGATTTTTAAAATAAAAAAAATTTAGAACAGGAATGTCCCGGAGAATTGGTGGATTTTTTTGTTCGACTCAAACCCAAAGATCGGGACTCTGGAAGTCCCAATCCCAGACGGTACAACGGAAGTCTTAGCTAAATTCGAAGGGGTTTTCACAAAAAAAAAGGGGTTCAAAATAAGTAATGTAGAAAGACAGGTCAAAACCGCATAGGATGCCTTGATGCTAATGGTAAAACTGGAGAAATTCTGAGGTTGGTCGTGACCAAATAACAGTAGAAATGTTTTTTTATGAGAATACCTCAAAGTAAAAAGGGGGTTCGAGAGGAATAGATTTAGAATAGTGATGAGATTCAACAACAGGGTTCCAATTTCGAAATGAGCAAATATTATTTAATATAGGGTAACCGTGAAATGGGGGGTTCAGTGAAATTTCATCAGGCGATAGGATCAAAGGGCGTTAAATATTGAAAATTTAAAAAGATAAACTCAAAAGTAACGAAAGAGAAACACCAATTAAGCTTTCTCCAAAATGTATACCCTAGAACTTCCCACGTTCTATTTTATTAAATAACACTTTTTTTAAACCCTTGGACCCGGAGCAGATAAATCATTTATTCGGAAGAAGAATAAAAAATATTTTTTATAAGAAAATTTAAAAAAATTCGAGCGGGTAATAACAGGGGCGAAATGCAACATGGGGATTGTAAATTGAATATTCGCATCGACAATTTGAAAAACTTTCATTTCATTTTGTTGACAGATTTGGAATCCCCATGTATTCTCGGTATTTTTTTATAAGTGGATCAAAGATTATTTTTTTTTGATCGAAATCTTTAAAATTCAAATTCCTGGTTAAGATAATAAGGTAGAAAAAAGGGTTTTTACGAGTTAATGGGTCAAATAAGTTAAATATTGGGCTAATGTTTTATCGAAAAATCATGGGAAAGTATAGTAGGAGAAAAATTGTTGGCCAAATCAGGGGTTTATACTTCTTCCGGGAACAGTTAATAAAGAAAAAAAAATGCCCCAGAAAGGTCTATCTATAGATATTTAAAAAACCCGGAAGAAAACTCGTTAATGCAACGATATGGGGGTTGGTCCCCGTTTCCCGTCTAATTGGGCTTGTTTTTTTTATCCCAAAACGCAACGTCGTTAGGTAAATGCTTGATACATTAAAATCTTTAAGGAATGAAATAATGGAAAATTTCATGACAGGCCAAAAACGACGGGGAAGATTTAAAACGTATCAAAAAAATTCGGGGACGTTTGTTATTTCATGAGGGAAAATTCATTGATCAATATGTCTCTACATCCATATTCCCAAAGTTAATAAATAAAAACCGTTACCCTGGTCGATTAAATCAATTATATCAAATTATCCAAAGAGATAGTGACGTTGATTTGTTAGGCCCGTATCTATATCGAGAAAAGACGTAATCCTATTTTTGTAATAACCTTCATTTCGAAAATTAAAATTATACCTCTTTAAAAGGCCTCACCCGTATAAAAAGGGGATATTTTTTTTGAAATAACTTTTTATCGCTTTTTGGGCTCAAAAAAATTAAAAAGTGATAATGGCCCCAATTTATATCCGAAATTTTTTGAGCAAAAAGGGAAAGATTGGCATAAGGATGTAAAACTGTTGCATATAGCCCACAAAAATCGGACTAAAAAGGTTAATCGAGATATGGAAAATGATTGCAAATTATGTTAATGATCAACACGATCGGGGATCAATTTTCGGGTTTGCTTACGCTATTCTAGGGCGGTGAATGAAACAACGGGAAAATCACCTGCTAAATTTTTTTTTGGGGTCAAAATTGATTACCCCATTTCAAAATTATTTATGATTTCGGATGGTTCGGAATTCAAGTACAAAATATAGAAAGAATATTCAGGAAGCTAGACAAAGTACGAAAACTAAACAGGAAAGGGGGGAAAAGATATTATAATAGAGGGAAAAAAAAGAAAAAAAATTAAGGAAATATTGGGTTTTTAAAACACCCCTTTTAAGTTCAGCAGCTAAAAAAGTCTGCGCTAAATTTAAAAAAAAATTTGAAGGATTTTTATAGAGATTAAAGAAAAGAAATAACAATAATATTGTAATAGGGAAATCGGAAAAAAAAGATTAACGGTTAAAGTTGATCAAATAAGAATATATCGTTTTGGGGAAAAGTGAGGTCGAGTTAGGAACAGGTAGCCCAGATGTATAAGATCACGTCAGGGGCGAGTACTTCGGAAAATGTACATCAAAAAATTAAATGGTCACACTATGGGAAGAAAACGCGGTGAAACAAGTTAGAGGCAAAAAGGGGTTAATCCCAATCAAAAAAATATAAAAATAAAAATGGACCGATAACGCAGATCCTGGGAATCGCTTCTAGTTCATTTAAGAACGACAAAAAATAAAAGACAAAAAATTTGTAAAAGGGAAAGGAAAGATCATATGGATCGGGCAAGTGGACCACAGAAAAATTACAAAAGGGAAAAATAATATTAAAAAAACCCTTATCATCCGTAAATTTTTAAAAATAAAAAGAAAAACAAGCGGGGAAAAACGGGTTCAAAAATGGACTGAGATACAACCTGCTCCCCGCCAAAGAAACATCAGGAGTCCCAGGAAGGGAAACAACAGGGAAAGCAAGGAAAAGCCGACGGGCTCAATCCTACGCGGAACATGAATTCCCGTCAGCCGAGGGAAAAAGGGAAGAACAGTGGTAGCACCTCGTCTTTGGGCGTCATGGTGGGGGGCTGAATATAAAAAAACAGGTTGTATTGTTTTTTTTTATGATCTTTCCCAAAAAGTGGTCGGGTATTGCAAAAAAAAAGTCTCGGGCATTTAAAGTTTAAAAACAAAATTGCACACAATGAGTGTATATTTATTTTGAACTTTTTACTTGTTAAAATTTTTCTTTTTAAAACAATTTAATTATTTGTTTCTTCGATGTATGACTTCGTGGGATGCTTTTCCCTTTTGGGTTTTTTGTTTTTTAAAGGTTTTTTTAAAATGTTTGTAATTGTATAAAATTTTGTATATATATATGTTGTTGTTTGTTCCCCTATTGGGCATCTGGTTCAGGGAAACATTTGGGTATCAAGGGCCCAATAAAATTAAGCCTCGTCATTGGGAGTTTTGTGGAACCAATGTGGGGGTGGAGATGAAAAATTTTTGTGATTTCAAAAAATATATAATGCATAAAAAAAATTATTGGTTTAAAAACTTAAAATTAAACGTAACTCAAGTTTTTTATTTCAGGGCGACGACCCGAAAAAATAGATGATAGGTAACTTCAACCGGAAAAAAAAGGAGCAGAAATTCCAGCTCCCCTATGAAAATGATACGGATGAAAGAATTTGGGTCTGGGACCCAGGAAAAAAAAAATTTAAGTGTATAGTTACTTTAAGGTATATATGTAAAAGTGGGGTGAACCAGAATTAACAGCAATTTTTAAAATTTTGGGCCCAGTTAATGGAATAAAATTTATTTTCCCAGTTTAAATTTAAAATTAAGTTGAATATTAAATTTAATTCTGGATGATAATAAAATTAAAAAATCAAGATAAAATTGAAAATTAAAAAGTTAAAAAAAAGGTTCAAAATTAAAAATTTAAATAAAACTTGGGGGGATTCAGAAATAAAAAATTTTGGCACGTAATTTTTAGGGGATAAACCCCAAATAAATCACGTTTTCTTCTTGGAGGGTTGTGACATCTCCGTTCTTTTTTTAACATAACTCCCAAGTTCTTTGACGGCCCCATTAATGAAAACCCAACCCTACCAAAAGAGAAACGGAACGAATATAAAGAGATATACTTTAAAAGGGGTAGAAGGGTTTTGGGGGGAAAAGGACGGCAAAAATAGAATAACTTATGGAATAGTTCGGAAAATTTGAGTCCTCACTCGGAAAAGGGCCCCTCATCGCAATTGAATATAATAAGGATTAAGAAAACCTGAGTCTTCTCACCTACTTTTAAAATAAAAGGAATTTCTTCAACCTAGGAAGGAAGGTGACTCTATAAAAAAGGGAAATTTTTTTTTATAGGAAATTAGATTAGACGTTAAATTATTAAATTAAATAATGTCAGTTGTGCGATCGACTTAATTTAAAAATTTAATTGTTGGCATTCTCACTTTAAGAAAAATTGTTTTTAAAATTTAAATAATTTAAGTTATTCTTAATAAAAATTGTGTTAAAAATCCCAAATGTCTCATCTTTTAGATAATCCACACCTCTGCTTACCGGGGTCACGAAAAAATGGGTATCAGGATGGCTATTTTCAATATATTAAAAATAATGACCATTAATATAGCCCTATATTAATTTTAGCCTAATTATAATAATGAGTCAACTAACTTTTTTGGGCCTTCAATTAAATGTTAAATAATTTGCTGTTAAGTAATATTTTTTATAAAGACTCATTTGATTTTAACATTATAAAAAAAGCCCGGGGTAGTAACCCATACCTTCAATTTTTGAAATATTATCTTAATTTTTAAGAAGAAACAATGATTTAGTTACTGATAACATTTTTTCAAAGTAATTTTTAATTTTTAATAAAATTTTGTACAAATTAAAAATTTATTTATATATTTCTTTTTTAATTAAAACTATTTTTTTTCTTAGTTCAATATTTTTTTAAAAAATTTAAATTTTATTTAGTTTATTTTTTAAAAAAATATTTTAAAAAATTTTTTAACCCCTTTTTTTAATTTAAATATATCTATTAGTATATTCATCCCAAATAATTTACTTTGTAATATATTTCTATTTTATTATCTATTCTTTAAATTTTTCATTATTTTATTTAAAACTTCCTTTATTTGGTTTTTTTTTTAAAATCTTTGTGGTTTGTTTAATTGCTAAATAAGTATCCAGGTGGCGCCACGGTTTTTTCCTTCTCGTGTAGTCATTTCGTGTGGGATCTTATCGTAGAAGGTTGAATTTTCGATTCCCAGTTTTTATTTTACATGCAAGTTTTTATCGTAATTTCTTCTATATAAAATTTTTTTTATTATTCCTCCCTGAGAGATTCATTATTGTTTTCTTTTCTTAATTTCATTTTAATATATTGTCAGGTTTTTCTTCCACGTGTTGTATTAGGCTTAACTTTTCATCTTGGGTGATTTTTTCCCCCTATTATGTCGAAAATTTCTGCTGTACGCGGAAGGTTGGATCCATAAGGCATTGCTAACTCTAATTCGCTAACCTAATTCAGTGACAGCTTTAGAAATCATAATAGGTCTCCAGTTTAGTCCAAAGACTTTTTTGTATCTACATTTGTTGTGTCTGGTGAATTCCAATTTCTTCCTGCTTTAGCACTGTAGGTTCTAGTACATCTTCACTTTTATTTTATTTACTATATATATATATGAAGCTTAAATTGAGAATCCTCAATTTAAGACAAGACAAGGACTATAGTAGTGAAGTCTTAAAAAGAAAAGAAAAAGAAATTCTTAGAATAACTTAGGGCAGTTTTCAAGTATTTGAATCACTACGTGGGAGGTAGGAAACCATGATTATCCACAAGAAGTTCTCTCCTTTACATAAGAGGGATCTGTATCAGAGGTGACAGTGCTGTTTGGCTCTATTCCACCCCAATTTTGAGAGAGAACATCCTGGGGGTGATTGGGGGCCACCTAACTCTCTTCCCCTTCCACCAATCTTACGTAAAGACTTGCGCTTTGACAGCTATTTAGAGTACACCCCCATGCCGCAAAGGCACTCTTCATTTACAAATATCAATGCCTCCTGTGGAATTTGTCTCCCAGGCCCAACAGCACAGCAATCAGCGTCACTAACCTCTAAATGTTTCTTTATATGTGTCCAGTCATAGAGAAATATTTACATAGGAAGAACTTTTGTTTACGAGCATCTAGCTTGACTTTCTAATCGCGCAAGTATAAAAAAATTATTAACTTAATTCTGTTTCTTACAAAAATTATATTTTTTTATAAGAGTTTTCATCATTGTGATTGAATTTTTTTAATAAAATTTTTCAAGTATAACCCTGAAATGGATACTTCAAAAAAATTTTCATTTGTGATTTTAGAAATACTTATTCATTCGTAAGAAGCCCAGTGACTGAGTTCTCGTGCATCGCGTTTCCACACCACAAGTCCGAGGCTCAAACCCCGGGCTGGGTAAGGTCAACTCAGCCTTCCATCCCTTCAGTGAGCTGGTAAATGAGTATCAAGCTGTGATATGGTCGATCCTTGTCGACCATATCTTTGTGGGTCAGCGTAAGTTAGAGGTGTGGGATTCTCGAAATGAAGAGACATTTTAGAATTCTTAATATGACTTTATTAAGAGTTTAACTTAAATTATTTATATATTGAACAAACTTATATTAAGTGAGAATAAACCAAAACACGTAGCCGTAATTAACACAGATCGCGCAATTGGATCACTTATCTAAATAATTATATTATCCGCCTACTCTCAATCCTAATAATATTTCGAATTCGGAAAATAATCTTCCTACCTTGAATTCCAAGCAACGGTTCAAACACCTTCAGATCGGCTGTTGGGCTCGTGTGCAATAGTATGTACCTTGTAGTAATGGCTAGGATTCCGTGATTCTTGGGTAGGGCCGTCAAATTACACTTCTACCTTTTCCAAACTCAGCTTTCTCTAAATTGCCATCCCGCTTACTAAAACTTCTGTCCTTTTAAAGGCTATCTTATTTGCATCTATACTTTTGTTTCACTTCTTGGATTTGGGTTGGAAAAGATTTGCCATTAATCTTGGCCGTCAAAGAACCCAGAGGTTATGTTAGAGAAAGGACGCGTGAGCCGTCACAAAGCTTGCTTGGGAACTTAACATTGAGGGGGTCTCGCGTCAAAATGACCACCTGACCGGAACATCTGTTCATGCACCTCAGGGCCCAAGGTCACGTATACTGATATGGGCACAGTAGGTCTTGGCCCTCATGGGCTGTTGCGCCACTGAGTTAAGTTTAGTTATTCATTTGTAGACAGGATTTAAAAAAACTCATTAAAATGTATAAAAAGTCAAGAGAGTGAGAGGAGGGGGGATTACACTAATTCCACACTATAAGGTAACAAGAGAATTGTTGGTGAAATATTTCGTAATTTTGAGCCTCGGTCAAGTGACGAGGACGACACATGAGCTAGCAATCCTCTCTCCTAACTACCTCACCACAACAATGGGAGGACATTGAGCTTCTACAGATTTAATGTGCATCAGCCTTCTCTACACTGTGGGTCTTCTATGGCACCAGGACTCGAACCCGTGACATTCCGGCATCGAGTTCGAGACCATAATCACTAGGTTACCGCAACCACTATTCAGAGTGAAACAAAATTATTTAATTTTTTAAAAATCAAATTTTGAAGCATACGCAAAGAACACAGACGTTGTAGAATTTCCTAATATTTAACTAAACATAGTATTTTGTATGTATTAGCATAAAATGAACAGAAAAATAAATAAATAACATTAAAACATTTTATACTAAGTTGGTTAATATATTTTTGTAATAATTATGTTTAGCAGAAAAAAAGTATTTGATTACTTAATAAATGAGTTTTAAACATTTTTCTTCAAGATATTGGGATGAATAATTTCAAGAAACTGCGAAAGAAAAAAAAAAGCTCAGAAATTAGTAAAAAAAGAAGTGTCAAATTTCAAAATGAACACTAAAAGTTTATTTTTTTTTTAGAAAATTCAAAAAAAAGGAAAAGTTTCAAGTAATATGAATTTGATTATTACGGAGCGTAGAAAAAAAGTGTCATCTAAAAAATTTAAAATAGCATGTTATTTTCTTATGAATATATGTATAATAAGAAATTAACTAGAAGTATCAGATTTTTTTTTTGATAATAAAATTCAAAATGTTGCCGATATTTGTAACTAAGTAGTAATAATCAAGAGAAAAAAGGAATTCTTATTGTGGTACAGAGCTAAGTATAACAACTTTTATATATTGCCCTCATTTTTGCATCCTATCGTCAAAATTCAATGGTACTTTAGAACCTAGATATTACATATGACAATTGAATGTGGTATGCTATAAATGATATTTTACAATAAAAAAGGTTTACCAATAAAATGATTTATATAAAATCCTTTAAAAAAATCACTGTATTTTTTTACTACTTATTTTTATTTTAAGTTCTGAAATTAACCAAATGCTATTAATAATATTTTTATTCGCTGTGGTCTATAAGCAAAACTAAATTTAATGCTACCATTTTTTAAAAGTTGGCTATAATCTCTGAAAAAATCTAAATCGTGTTAATTAAAACATCAATTTTTGTTTTGAAAGGAAAAAAGTTAACACACACATTAAGACAAAGTTAAACACATTATTTTTTCCAACATTTTCACACTAAAATTTCGCAGTTGATATAATGTTTAACCTTTAATAATAATAAAATATTCTTAAAAAGTTTTCTGAGTTTTTGAGATTTACAAGTTTTTTAATGTTTATTAAGACTTTTATAAGAAAACAATGAATTAAGGAACACAAATTTTGACACCTCATCACTATATAAATGTAAATTCTATTTTAATGTTTACATGAATGTTTAAACTATGTCAATTATAATTTTTAGTATAATTGTAGTTGTACATGCTTCAAATACTGAAATATAAATTGTTCTAAATGGAAGTCATTCATTTTCATTGAAAAGAATGCTTACATCTTATACTTTTTTAGAAAAAACTTTTGCACATAAAATTTTATATAAACAGATGTATATAAAAGTGTTTTATTAAATAATTCACAAGAGCTTTAATAAGTTTTCTTAAATTGAAACAATAATAAAAACCATGTAGGATTATAAGGAACAACGAAATTTAAAACATACAATGACATTAGCAAATTCTATTTTTTTTTTTTAATTTATTTTATAAAAAAAATGCTAAAATTTTGATATGTTAATTTGATAAATATATTTATATTTCCTTTTCTGTCAAGTGGTGTAGATAAGATATCATTTTACAATCACCCCTTTCAATAAATCCGATGTTCTAAGAGTCGTGATGTTTCGGTTGTTAAGAATTCTAGATTTTGTACGTGGATAATTCAAGATTTATATTTTCATCACATTTACTTAAAGAATTTTATTATTTGGAGCAGAAATGAATTTTCTTATATTATTCACACTAACATGTAATATCAACAATTTTTTATAAATTACTACTTTTTCGAAAAACTATAAGCGAAAAAAGAGAAAAGTAATGAAAAATGTAATATATATATGAAGGAAGGAGGTTCGTTCTGAGTACCTTCCGTTCCAAACGCGACTACTTAACCCATCACGCCAAAACAATCGTCATCGCGTGATGTTGGTACTAGTTCATATAGATATCACACCGCCACATACTCCCCTGCCAGTGTTTCGGCGAATAGGCGAACAAACGATACCATATTCGTGGCGAGCATGTAAGCAGTTGCGTCACTTGGTGGGTTGCGTCATTCGTGCGAGACGGCTTTGAGAATTGCGTCATTTGTGTCAGACGATTTTGAGAAGTAACGGCTTATTTGCGTCAATGTTTGTCGGCGTGGTTGCTGTTGCGGTGGATAGATGGCGCCACTACTGCGGCGCGTGAAGGGTGCGGTCCTTTGTACGGCCAGGGTCACCAATGTAGGAAGAAGGTTCGTTCTGTACCTTCCGTTCCGAACGCGAGTACTTAACCGATCACGCCAAAACGATCGTCATCGCGTGATGTTGGTACTAGTTCATATAGATATCACACCGCCACATATATATAAAATACACTACTGCAAGTATATATTCGCTTCCAAATTATATCTTAACTATTACATCGGAAAAAAACCTCATAAGGAAATAATCTTAGTTGAGTATAATAAATCAGCTATGATTAAATGTAATGGAGGAAAATTCAGTAAATATTTGAATATTACGAAAAAACATGAGTGGTTATCTCCTTTAAAAATTAAGATAATGATAGAAATAAAACAAATAATACATTTAGAATAATAAGATATATGAAATTTCTGGATTACATAAATAATTACTTTCCTTAGAACCGGCAAAAAATTAAAACTACTTATAATTTGACATTTATGTCTTGTATTTGTAAAATTAATGTAATTACCTTCGTATTTAAATAATAATAATTTTTTGCTTTGGAAAAAAAACTGAAAAATTTAATTTAATTCGGAAGGATCTGATTAAATCTAATTTTAATTAAAAAAAAAATTTCAAATGGAATTCTAGAAATTGTGAAAACTACTGCTGAAACTACATTGGTAATATTTCCAGGGAACATGAGCTTTAAACGATTATCAGAAATGCAGTGTATCACTACACGGAGCTTTTCCTGCAAGGAGAAAGCTATCGCATATGGTTACTGCAAACCGGTTCCTCCCAAGGATACGCCTTTGCGATCCACCTTTGGCTAGAAAAGAAGTATTTGGCGGAGGAAAATCCTAGCCCCAGTTTTAAAAGATTTCCCCCAAAAAATTTTGAATGGCTTGGAATCCAAAGGTGCATCAACTGTGGATAAATATTCATCTTACAAGGGGAGGGCACGACTAAGGAAATTCATTTGGGATCGAGACGTGGTGTAATAGTAGTACTCTTTTAGGGTGTTCACCTCTCAATGTAATTCCGTCGAATGGCTAGTCAATTCGGAGAAATCAGCCTTCGAAATTCATGCTTAGCTTTTATACAATTAAATTTTAATTTTCTACAACGATTTCGTAGCTTGATTGGTAAATCGTCTGCTTTGTATGCTGGAGGTTAGGGTTCGATTCCACGCGATCAACTTTTTTCTTCAATTCATTTAATTATTTTTTTAAATTAAACAAATTTATTTATGAAAGGTTTATTAAATATTAAATGATATTTTTTGTAATTATTTTGTATTTTATGAAATAAAAAAAATTTAAAATATATAACTTAAATTTTTTACTAGTAAAATTATTAAAATTATTATTAATTAAAAATATTTAAAATCATTATTAATTAAAAATAGCTATTAAATAAAAACATTTAAAATAATTATTAATAAAAATTATAAATATTTAAAATTAGTAAGTTAATTATTATTTATTAAAATTAATCTCTATTTATACTAATTAATTAATTACTATTTATTATAATTATTTAATCACTATTTATTATAATTAATTAATCATTATTAAGCATTAGTATTAAAAAGAAATATTATTAATTTATTATTAAAATTATTATTACTTTATTATTAAAATTATTAATTTATTATTAAAATTATTTATTTATTATTAAAATTATTGTTTATTATTAAAAATATGATTTGTTATTGAAATTTTTATTAATTTATTACAGAAATTATTTCAATAAATTTATTAAAATTATTTAAATAAACTTTATTTATTTGAAAGGACTTATTAAATATTTTATAAAATTGTAAAATAATTAATTTAATAACATATAAAAAAGGCATATTTTTTATTACATTAATTTTAAAATAATTAATTTAATAATAATAATATATTTTATAAATTATTTTATATTATATATAATATTTTATTTATAGTTTATTGTATTTCACATTATAAAACTATTTGTAACTAATATTTTTTGTAAAATATCAGTTAATATTTATAATATATTTTATGATAAATATTAGTTATTAATATAAAATATATTTATAAAATTTAATATAATTATTTATATAATCAAAGTAACTTTTTTATTTTATAAAATACAAAATAATTACAAAAAATATAATTTAATATTTAATAAACCTTTTATAAATAAATTTATTTAATTTAAAAAAATAATTAAACGAATTGAAGGAAAAAAGTTGATAGCGTGGAATCGAACACTAACCTCCAACATATAAAGCAGACGATTTGCCAATCAAGCTACGAACTCGTGCTGAAATAAAATTTATGTATAAAAGCTAAGCATGAATTTCGAAGGCTGATTTCTCCGAATTGACAGCATTCGACGGAATTACATTGAGTGCACCTAAGCTACTATTACCCAAGTCTCGATCCCCAAATGAATTTCCTTAGTCGTCCCCTCCTGTTAAATGTCAAGCTATGTTTTACTTTTAGGTGGCTTAATTTAGAGGTTTTGCATGGCAGATAAATCAGATGAGCTCTCTTATAAAATGAGCAGATTATTCTGTGAATTTATCAAAGGAATCTCAGTTTTATTTTACAGTTGAAGTTACAATTTTTGTGGGATATGGAGCAACAAAGGCTCTATTATCCCGAATTCCCATCTAAATTTCATAGAAATTTAAAAATTCGCTCAACAGATCATTGCCATTCACAAATAAGAAAATAATTACAACATAGTTGCCACTCAGAGAAAAAAAATATTATGCAAGCTCAACACTCCGGAGATCTTTTGTGTCCCACTTGATCTTTCTCCTTAAAATTTTTTGAAGTTAACTATCTAATTATTAAATAAAATAAATCAAAATTAAATTAAACATTGATTTTCCTCACCACAATCAAAATTAACCCATAGAGATATTTTTCAACAACGAACAGCCAAGCAATCAAGCAGTTATGTTTGGTAAAAAGACGTCCGCTAGCAATAGTAAATAATAAATAATCTTCTTTTCTCAAATCCCGTTTTTGATTGAAATCGCATAAAATCACTCAATCAACGTAAGTCCAATTAAACACAACTTGCATTACTTTACTCTTTGTATCCTATTTAACTCAGTTAAAATAGACTGTAAAAAGACTATTCTTAGGGATTATATAATCTTTGTTGTGCATCACATTTTTCTAAATTAATTATTCGAAGACGATTGTTTACTTCTATTTTTAAAAAAAATTTCTTTTTTTTCGATAAATTAGGTAAGATATTTTTCTCAGACCTTCACATTGATATTTATTTGTTGATGCAAATTTTAAAATTGAGTAATTACGTTCTTTTAAGTCGGTTACTACATATTTTGGTAAACCCTAGTAGAACCCATTGCTTTTCTTGTCATCAGCATATTTTTCAAACGCAATGCCATTACAAAGCAAAACCACATCATTTCGAACTTTGAAATAGCTCTTTGTAAATTATGGGGGCATGCCTGGAAAAATTGCGGGATGTACAAATTTTCCACATCTACGTTGCCCATGGAAATCGCGGGATTCGCAGCAAGAGGGTCAAGGTATAAATAAGAATACTGAAATAAATTAGTGTAATCACGATCAACTATATTACTACATTAGTAGGAAAAAAAAATGATGAACTTCATTTAAAAAATAAAGAGTATTGATGTTAGTTCATATAATCAGTGCCATTTTAAGTTCACTTCAGGCCCTGGGTGAAGAAGATTTACAGGCCTCCTTAGCAATGGCAGATCGAAATTTATAACCAGAAAACCTGGTTAAGTCCAGCCCCAGCTTATCCAGGCCCCAAGAGCCCATTGGATAAACTGGCGCTGCATATAATCGTAATCCAGTATATTATTACAAATAAAAGAAAAAGCATTAACTTTACTTAGAAGAGATATCCTTTTTTTTTATTAGAGGATGCACATCATGAGGATTTTTGGTAATTTTTCTACAGAATTTCCTTTCAAAACCATTGATTGCATTCTTTCACTCATAAACACATGTTTTTGCTACAGTTTTCAAACATTCATGTAATTAAGTACAGAATTCAAGCACCATTTTTGTACCCTTTTCATTCAAGAAAACAAAAGTACTAGTAGAATCATTGTTCAGTTATGGTATTATCGAATTTATTACCCACAGTATAATGAGTACTATTTGGAAACAACCTTTAAAAGAAGAACTTATGTCAAACCAGTCTCTAATAGGGTTACATTTTCTCCTCTGAGAGTATGGTTGTCAGCTTTATTATTTATCTCATCCAATTTTGTCGTGGTTTCGCTAATATAGAAGTACTCAATTTTTTTTATATTGCCCTTAGGTAATGGGTTCATCTAGAGTCGCAGCTAAAGTAATTTTTTTTAGCATAATTTAAAAATTGCAGTAAATTGGTAGTAATTTTTGAATAAGTTTTGCACAATTAAAAAATATGTGGTACTTGTGTATTGACGTCATCACAACCAAATTAGCACCTCACGAATCAGTTCATTTTCCGCCCAAATCTGACTGATAATTATTTCTTCAAATAAAGCATTTGAGTGAGGATTTTTTTTTGTTGTGGTTCACTTTTGCTGGTATGATATGATTCATATGGCACAAATTTGGCTGTGGTAACAATATGTAAATACCGATTTAAAATTTCAAATTGCAAAGCTGTTTATCCTTCCAGATAACTTGGATGTATTCTATTTACATTATGATACTTTTGACAAGAGATAGAGTAGGATGCATAATTATTACCAAAAACTGAATTAGATTCCAAAGTAATTATTGAATTCTCTTAATAATTGGTGTTATCTTTATATCAATGCTGACAGTCATTGGAGAGTATTGTAATTTACACTTTCACAATATTAATAAATGTAATATTTATTTGCATTTTTTCTATCAAGCTCTGGGGCCACTAAAAGCCTGTTGAATAGAGAGGCTAAAGCACATTAAATCTGTTAAGACTAAAAGTTTTAGCATGGTGTGAAAGTTTGAAAGTAGAATGTCAAATTTTATATTGTCTTGCTACTTGTTCAAAATTATAAGTCCCTCCAATAACCCTCGTGAAGTTTCAAAGTGTAAAAGCTAATAAACAAATTGTGTTACAATTAGGTATTTCTGAAACTTTGTAGGATCTTTATGTGTGAAAAGGGATACTTCAGTTCATTAATGTATGTACAACTGTAAATCTAGTTGATAAGCAATTTATATATATTTTTTTTTACAGAAAAATATGAATTTTACAAGAGTTTTATTTGCTCCACGAAAGTTACCTAAAGAATTTTCAAATTTTCCTCAGCGCTATATTGATCGCTGTAAAGAACAAATTGAATACAAAAGTGAAAAGGGTCCACAATTCCGAGATATAACATTAAAAAGAGAAGTTTTCACATATGGAATGCATAGACCGTGGACAAAAGAATTTTATGAAGCAAATTACCCTGGAAAACGTATTGAGAAAGATGTTGTTGAGCCAATTAAAGAATGGACAATTTACCGTGGAGATACAGTAAATCTATAAAATCTTTTAGCTTATATATCATTTCATTTTGGGTCATTTATTTAATGCATATTATATTTAATTCATGTATTTATTTCTTATTTATCTATTATATATTTTGTTGGGAGGAAATATTTATTTGGATGTAGGTAAATGGTATTTGTGTTTGTTAATTTTTCAAAAATTTGTAATATTTTATAGCTAAGACTAAACTAGCTATATAGCTATCTTTATAGCCATAACTGTTTTTTTTTTCATTTTGAACCCCTTTCTTTTTAAGCAAATATTTTCTCAACCTATAAATGTAAATGTTGTTAGGAATATGAATTAAAATATTTCTTAAAATTAATTGCAAAAGGCTTATTTAAAAAGAAGTATTTGATGTACATATTAAAATGTTATCTTGTATTAAAGTCAATATCAAATTTCCATATGAGCTGTATATAGTTGCTTAAAATTTAACATAAAGAATTAAATTTTGGGGAACTTCATTTTTTACTTCAATATGTTGCAGTGTTAACCATTTTTAATTCATTATTCTGTTAATATAACTGTCCTGTTTGTTCATCCTGGTAATATAACTTTTGTAAAAGAACAAGTTCAAAATGGTTGAAATTTAGAGTAATTTTGAGAGAAGGTGTTGGAAAATTTGTTTAGTTTGTTAGAGAGCTAAACTTCATTAGACTATATATATATTTTTTGAAAACTCAAATTTTTAAACTTGTATTGCTAAAATAATTTAACAAATTATTAGTTTATTCGTGACATTGTTTCATTTGAAAGTACTTCAAGAACACAATTTTCTTTTCATCCTCGCAGTGTGAAGGAAAATATGTTTGAAATTGTGTCTCCTTACACTTCAAATTACAATTTTTAAAGTAAATTACTAGAAAAAGAGTATGTTCAATTGCTAAAGTATTTATATATGTAAGTGTTACCAAGATTTCTATCACTCTATAACTTAGTTACGCAAACTTTAATGGAATCAGGAGTCACACTTTAAGAAACCCCTGCATTAAATATTACTTAACGAAAATAATTATTTAACATTCATTTCTTAATAAATTTCATTTTAATTTTTAAATGCTATGTTTAAGTTTTAATTAAGAAAATTTTTTTTAATATTTTTTGGAATGTATATTATAACTATTCTTTAAAATTTGTGTTCTCTTGTTTCTAAGGTTGAAGTATTAATAGGAAAAGATAAAGGAAAACAAGGTGTTGTGAACTATATTGTCCCTGAAAGGAATTGGGTGACTGTAGAAGGTCTCAACTGTGTAAGTGCTTATATTTCTAATTTTTCAACTCATTATCCATAAATTGGAAAGGGATATTGTTGCTTTTGAAATGTTTTTTACCATCTTCTATGAGAAATCTAAAAGCTTCTATTAGAAATTATTTCAGAAAATTGATCAAAACTCTGAAGATAAACCATTCATATCTTTTCTCTTCATCCTGTATCATTTTTACTGTATAATATTCTTGTATTGTATAGTTTCAAATTTTTGTAAAAGTTTATTATATTTATTGAAATAAAACAAAACAATTTTTTGCTTTTGAAACATAGCAATATTTATGCTTAATTTTTCTTATTTACGATGTTACTTTGCATGTTGCATTGATTTTAATTATTTTGTAAATATATACTTAAATATCAATTTATTTCTAACACAATCAAGCAGTTAAGCATGTATCTAACTACTAAGTTTTCTAATATATATAATACTCTTAAAAATGTTTTATTTTTGATGTTTTAAATTCCTCTTAATATTAAATCTCTGATTTTAAATTCATTCTTCTAAACAGACGTAGGTGTGGTGTTGTATCTCATTGGCAATTATTTCTTGTTTGATATGTTGTGATGGGGTTTTTATATACTTTTATGACAATGTCTGCTAGGAACTGAAAAATCTGGCAGCTCTTATCTCCATTACTTATGAACTAAATCTATTCTATGAATCTTATGCAGAAAGGTCAAATGGACTTGGTGTAGGGTTTCCTGCTCCAGGGGCATTGGAAACAACAATTGAATCTAGATTATTTTTTTCATTCACCATTTTGTTGTTTTCTGTCTAGTATAAGGATTTTTGAAATTATTTCGTTGTCAGATAGTTCTTTCTAGAATGAAAATTTTGCGTTGTTTTCTGGAATGCATTGTATATTTAGTGCTGCTGAAACTTTTTTAAAGAATTTACAATAAAATTAATTTTAATGGTTTCTGTTTAATGATGGTGGAAGAAAAGTGGTGTTGTTTGAAGAAATTATCAATGTTTGAAAATTCTTTCTTGAATTTGTCTTCAGCTCTTAGGAATGTCTTATATATTAAATGTAAAAAGCTGGGAAATTTTAAGAATTTCTTTCAACTATGTCAATTTTTTTTGAAATTCTAACAAAAAAAAATTCATTACAAAACTTTAAGATTTTTTTTAGGATATATCAACTTTGTGGAAAAATAGAATTGTAAATAGGATGTTTTTATGTATGCAATTTGTGTTAAATGTTTCAACCAATTTATGGAAATAAGAGATAGATAAAGGAAAAAGAAATTTTCAATATGCACACACACACACATACACACACACACACACACAATCTTAATACCAGTAAAGATTTGTGCTGACCCATTAGTTTAGGTCAAAAATAATGTGACAGGAGGTGCTCAAAAAGTCATTTGGATTCAAGCCTAGATTTCATTTTAAATGTATCATATAGAATAATGAGCATTCTTATATATTAAATTCAATTCTTCCTCAAAATCTTGTGGTATGGAAGTTAGCAGTGAAGTATCTATTCAAGTGTGTCATTTCTATGGCTTGAATGAGAATCATCACCAATAGCCTTTCATTTAGTTCTAAAACAATTTTAATTCTATACAACTCAAATCAAAACCAATATAATTAAGAGTTAGAATTCCATGTTTATATTAATTTTACTTTTATAGTGCAATAATTACAATAAATATGATTTCAAAGAATTAAAAGAAAAAATTCTGCACTTTGTGCTACATTTTTTGCCTGTTATTTCTGCACTTTTTTTTTATTTTGTCATATTTGTTCATTCAATTTAAATGCTTTTTTAAAGAATAAAAATATTTCATATTCCTTAAAAGCTATTAAATTGTCTAATGAATTTTTACAGATAAATATAAGCAATAATATTACTATATAAGCAATTCAGTATTTATTTATTTAGTGTATTCACACTAGAATGCATGAAATAATGTTCTTAATTCAGTATTTTTTGAAAAATACACTGTTTCTTTTTGTGGAAAATTTTTACTTTTGTTTTAGTAATGTTGCCAAAGTAATTTACAGTTACTTTTAACTTTTATTATTATTTTTTACCAAAAATTTATTCCATAATTATTTTTTTCCTGTAAAAATTAATTTTTAATATGTTTCAATATCATCAAAATTTCTGTTATATGTATTTTAATCAAAAGACATTTTTTAAAAGTTTTATTCTTGATTAACTTTTTATGCTTCTTAGAGGAAATTTCCTACTTTCTGACTCTTATTGTATTTCTTTTAAGAAGAATGATAAATTAATTATATCTTCATTATAGGAATATAAGTATGTGGGTGGTGGTCGGGGTATACCAAAATCCATGGTAAAGGAAGAAAAACCTCTGTTAGTTACAAATGAGGTTGCCCTTATAGATCCAGCTGATAGGTGAGTTTTTATAACATTTTTTTCCTTTTACTTTGTTAAGTAATTGACTGATAATCATGTATTCACAAATATTGCTAATATTTTAAAATAAGTAACTTCTGTGTATGATTTATAATCCATAATTATTTAAATAAAAATATATAATTTGTAAATATTTATGAATTTAATATTACAATAGTCATGTGGTGCTGTTTATAATAAATTACTAGCATGGTTTCTCTCTTGCAGTGTTTCAATATGTAGCTTATATACCGTAAAATCCGGCATATAACGCAACTTTGAACACAAAAAATAGGATCTAAAATTAAGGGTGTGCATTAAATTAACAGCTTTAAAAATAACAAAAAGGATGGGTATAAAAAAAAATTTACTTATAGATGTATTGAAACACTGTTTATTTAAAAGAAATAATTTGTCTTATGAACAAGAACAGTTGTAGTTCTAGAAGAATACTATTTTTTCAAAAGTTTGGGATAGTACCTCAAATAAATTACTTCAAAACATAAAAACAATGCATACTAATATTTCAGATTTCTTCACTAAAAAGGGAGTGCGTGTTATACAGCGAATATACCTAAAAATTAAAAAAATTAGCTTGAAAGTATAGGTGCGCATTATACGCCGGATTTTACGGTACTTAAATTTTCATTAAAAACTTATATGTTTGGTAAATAACAGTATGTTACACAACAGTATTAATTTTCATTGATATTCCATTTTCTAGTTGCTTTAATCGGTTAACCTTATGATACTTTGCAAACAAATTATTTATTATTATTTAAACCTTCATTGTTCATTTTCCTTATGAAGAAAAATCTCAATTAATCACCTTAACATCTATTAAATACTTAAAAAAACATTAGCAAACATTTTATTGTTTAATTGCAAAAATTTTTCATATGTAATTATCTATTGTAATAATAATAAAAAAAAGAGTTTGTGTGTTTTGGTTGCGTAGCAGAAACTAAGCAATCCAGAAATGTGAAACTTAGTACACTGAAACTAATGATCATAATGCTTTGCACCTCAAAGAAATTTTTTTTGAAATTCACTTTAGATTTTTAAAATTCAATTCTTAAATGATTTAATTACTAACTGGTGATATGACATTATGAACAATCTGTTGATTTCAAGGTTACAAATCGGTGTTTCGACTGGTGTGAACTCTTTCTCTCTTTTCTCCTGTGTGCCTCTCCCCACCCCTTCCTTTGACCCTTTTTAACTCTTTTTTACTAGATGACTGAAGAAGCTGATTTATTAGTTGGATCATGGCAGCATACATTCCATCCACATCGAACTATAAATGTAGAAATGTATGCTTCATGTTGGTTTTTGAAGGATTGTTATACATATTTTTATTACAATTACATTTTTATTCATTGTTATATTTATTCTGTTCTTTATAATCCGCAGAGGAATTACAATAGTTTTTTTAAAAGAACATTCCAAAAATTATTTTTTCAATTCGTTTTGGGTTTGACAGCATGGATTTGCTTACAGTGCTGTTTTGATGTCTGATATGAAACATTTATCTGAATTAAATGTATTTTATCTTTTGGGGTAAAGCAAAGCAAAAGTGATTTGATTTGTCTCTTTCAGAAAGTTTTCAGCTTTCATGTTATGTTATAATTTTTGCTTATATTATAATTTAATATTCAATTAATACTTATATTACAATTTATTTTCAGAGTAAAGTTATTTTATATTTGTTTATTTTTTAAATGCAGTTTTCTTGCATATAATTGTTGCTTACCGTAGCACATTTTAGTTGCTTTAATGCTATACATGTCTTATTACAGTTTGCTTACAATTGTTTATAACCTGAACATTCATTTAAAAAGATTCATTTTAAAAGTTTCGATATACTGTCTTACACAGGGTTTTATCCACCTTAAAAAGTATCATGCTTGCTATAATAGCTGAATTTTATATTTTTAAAACTTAACCTGTATGAAGAATGAACATTTCAGCTAGCTACTGAATAAGTCTTGTATTAAAAAATAAAACAATATTTATTCTGACTAGCATTCTGTTGTCATAAATTTTAATGATTACCTATTATTACAGTTTATCATTCATTCTTGCACTATTTGCAGTTTCTCAATTAATGAATTTTTTGATGGTGTGTTGAAAAATTGTGTTATACTTCACTGCCATTAATAAGATGCAACTACTTCATTCATGAAGTGATTTTTTTCTCTTTATATACTTTTGCTTTTTTTAATACATGTATAGAGATTCTTGCTATTTTTGTAATCCTTATTTTAAAAAAGAAAATTTCTCAGTAAAATAAAAATTATTTATTCAGTCACATAAACTTTTCCCTTTAATTAGCGCCAATATAATACCAGCAAAAAAATTGTGAATAAATCAAGTTATATATTTTATTTCTTGAAGTTCTGTAAAGAAACTTAGAATTTTGTTAAAAGTGTTTTATTTTGTGCAATAAAAGATTAAGTAGTAAAATTTTTTTAACTGCACAATTCTTTGTTTTTTTTTTTTTTCTTTGTAAATTCAATTTATTAGAAGGATTAGTTTCTTTTATATATGCTTAATTTGTGAGTGCATTCCTCTTTTACCTCTATAGAAAACCAACCAAAGCAGTTTGGAGGTTTACTGATGAGGGAGAAGAAGTAAGAGTATCTGTGAGAACAGGTAGAATCATCCCAATACCAGATGAATCTAAAGAAACTCATGACTATAAAGTACAGAAATATTATGTTGGTAAGTGTAAGACTATTACAGTTAAATTTCATTTGTATGAAAAGTTACTTATTCTATCCTTAATGTGAGTTCAAGTTTTTTTTCTTTTTGCATTAATATGATTATACATAAATATACATTTGAATTACGGTCCACTTTTCTTAATGAATGTAAAGTGTACATTAATAAAACTTATTTTTATTGGATTGAGATACTTGTGTAATTAACTCATCTTATGCTCAGAATAGTTGAAACAGAATCATAAGGAGTTGAGATTGATTTTTTCCTTAATATAATTTTTAAAAAAACTCGGAAAAAATAAAAATGAACCTTAAAAATTAAATGATTTAATTACAATTAAAAATGTTTGCTTGTGTTCACAAATGCTAACAATCGGTTTTTGTGTGCGTATATTTGCATAAATAGATGAGATTTGTTTATATCATACATGCTTCAATTTTACTCTAATCTGAATCAGTGTATCTGAATGTCTCATCTAAACTCTATAATAGCCACTTTTCGTTTTATATTTTTCCATTGGTTACATCCTAATTAAGCCAAATATTTATTAGGTTTTTTAAAAGAGATGTTTACGTTCTTATTTCATTTTGTCCGTGTATAACGATATTTTTGAAATTGTACAAGTATGTAAAAATACTTTGAAACTGTCAAAATGTTTTCATAAAAAATATAAAGAAATGACGATTTTGTACACAATTGATATAATTTACCTAGAATGGATGATTTGAAAACATATATTATTTTTATTTTGACAACTGTACCATGTCATACATGTAATAATAGTGTTTCACACTAAAAGGAATGACCAGATTTGGTTTTATCTTGTGGAAATCTTCAAAAATTCCTAACTAAATTCTTATGCTAAAGCAATTTATTATTTTACATTGTTTTTTAATCGAAACTGCATTAAAAGTTTCTTTTAAATGTACTTAAAGAATTATCATTCCTTTAATAAATAGAAAATATATCCATTTTCATTTCAAATAGTTCATGGGGAATTACTGGAACAATTGAAAATCAAAACACTTAGAAGTGAATAATTTGTTGTAAAAAAATGGACAAAAATTTTGGAGGGAAAAAAAGTGAAGTTTTTTTATTTGCAAAATGTTTAAATTGCTCAGGAAAACTAAGGTACATTCCTAAAATGCAGTTTTAAAAAAAATAATAAAAGTATTGTTTAGGAAGGGGGAATTCTGCCTATAATTTCTTGTAAGAAATCATCACAAAGTCAAATTTTGTCCAATTATTCTGCTATAAGTTCTATTAGTCTGTGTGAAATTTGTTGCTTGAGGCTACTGTATAAAATCAGAAAAGAAAATTGAATTAAGCTCATTAAATGATGCTATTTAGTTGGTTGTAGTTGCTCAAATTCTTCTAGGAAAACCTTGAAAGTATATCCTATTTAACAAGTAAATGTTTATGCATGGCTCAAATGCACCAATTGACTTCTGAAGTATGTTATAATTCTTCTGTTAGTGTTTCTTTAAAGTTTTAAATAATGTTTATTTTTTCTTTCATTGCTAAGTAAATACGGGTTTCTTTTTGTAATTGTTAATGAATTTCGTTTTTTTAGTAGTTTGCATACCACTTCAATATCTTTTGTACACTTTTTCCTTAAGAAAATGTGTACCATAATTTTAAAACCATCAGCTTATTTTACTAGATTGCTTGATCTTATCATAACTGGAAAATGTTTAGATATACTGTGGCCGTCCAAAAAAAAGGTGCACATACTTATATGCAGATTCTCATTTTCTCATTTCTGCAGGCCAATTCTCTCATGTAAAGTGAGATTTTAACCTTCTGTTCCAGTTGCATGTCATGATTTCATATTTCATACAAATACAGTTAAGAAATCTTCTGTCTTCCTGAGAAGTAGTAAACTTCAGCTATGGTGACCTGCACAAGATTTGAACGTGCAATTTTCAGATTTTGAGTCAGAAAGTTCCATGCTCAAATCTTAGGTTGTTCAAAGTCTTTCAGCAAAACTCACAACTAACCTTTTTGATAACATTGAAGATCTTTAAATAATGAATATTAAAGGTTTGAAGTGTACTGTGAATTATTTGGTGAGATTTGATTATACTTTGACTAATTGTTTGTGAGGATTAATGATTATGAAACTATAAATTTTCTCTCTTTTCCAGAACAACCAAAAGACACCCCTGCAGCGGAAGCTGAAAAAATAACATTTAGACCTAAACTAAAGACATTTGAGCAAGAAATAATGGAAAACATGGGAATCAAAGAAAATAGAGTGCCTTGTAAAACATATTGGTATTAAAAATATTTTTAAGAATCTTGTGTGGGTTTTAATTTTCTGATTTCATTTTATGAAGGGTGAATATTATTTTTATATGATGACTATTGAAATTTTACAGAAAAAGAGCTTTTTCACTTTTGATATTCCTGAAAAAATTAAATTTTTTGATTTTAAAAATCATACAGTATAATTTGTTTAAAATAATTTTCAACATATTTGTTTGAACTTAGTATTTTTCATAATTCTTTAGCAATTACTAAAGGTATATTTTTTAAAAGTTATACTTAAATTGTAATTGTTGTAATATTTTTTGAACACTGGTCTTACATGGGTAGTAATTAAAATACATCAATAATTATTGCTTACAAATCTATCATTCTAATCATTGAAAGGATTTTTAAAAATAAGCAAAAATGTGATGAAAATAAGTTTTATTTAATAAAATTCTTATATAAAAACTGTTTAAAATTTTTCAATTTTATACATATAATAAAAAGAAAAGGTATTTTGTGGTCATTTGAAAATCATTCATTATACATTAGAAACTAAGATATGTTGTGGAATCATTTTTATTTATTCATGAAATTGCTAATTATGTACTATTAACACAAATCATTTGAATTATGTTAAGACCACATTTCAAATCTTATGAATTACTCTTGAAACACTAGCATCAATATTATTAATAAACCTAATTTTTTGAAAAAGTGATACAATATGTATATATATTGTAAAATAAGGTTTGTTGTATAAATATTATGTATAGAAAAGTACCAAAAGTATGGTGCTATGTTTTTCTTTATTGAAGATGTTTTTTTCTATGTAGATAATTAAAATTAATAAAAAAAATGAATATAGAATCAATCATTCCAATTTATTGTTCTGAATTTTGCAATTTTTCCTGTTTTAACTTTTTTTTAGTTAAAAAAAACAACAATAAGTAGCACTGGCATTTAAAAAAAATTTCACCATTTTTTTTCTTAGGAAAATTGGAAAATTTTACTTTATTTTAGTATATTTCTAATCAATTGTTACTGTACAAAGATAATTTTAAAAGGGAAAAACTAAATAATAGCATGATTATAAGAACAATCGTTTTTTTAATTCTTAAGTATTCAAATTGTAAATTTGAGTTTTATAAAATTATTTATATCCTTTATCAATAATATTTTTCTTAAAAAAATTCTAATTCTAAAAATTCTTCTTTGCTATAAAATAATTTTTTTTTTACATTACACTTTAACATTTGTATTTTTAATTTTGTTTTCACACTCAGTTAAATATAATTAATTTGAATGAATTATAGTTTCAAACATGTTTCATTCTTAAAATACAATTGGCAACTCTCTCTATGTTTATTCTCTTTGTATAAATTCATTAAGGCATAAACTTAGTAGGTACTTACGTACTATCACAATCTATTGGTGACATTATATGAAATAAAGCACATAATTTCTAATTCAGTGCATATGACACAAATGAAATTGGAGTTGCCAACAGGGCTACTTTTCCCCTTAGGCACGTGCCTAGGGCGCAAAAAATTGGAAGGTGAAAAAAAATGAAAATTACAGCAAACGTACCTAGTGAATCACAAGAGAAACATTTCTGCCCTCAAGAGAGTAAACACTGAAATGAGATTTACTATGGAAAATGAAAAGCTTAACAGTTTGATGTTACTATGCACTCAAAATGATATTGCAATGGAAATTGATAACAATGAAGTTATTAATGATTTTCAAAAAAAAAAATCATTCAGTTTTTCGAAGAAAACTTTGCTGTACAAGTACAATGACAGTGACTCAATAAAGAATAATGATGTCAAAAAGTAAAAGATAATAAAGTGATGAAAAAGATGATAATTAACAGGTTGAAAACAGCTCATACAATAATGTATACTCTATTTCATCAATTTGTTGTACTAATTTACAAAAGGTTGGCTGGTCCATAATGCCATTAAGTAATAAATGAACAAGAGTGGCCAAACCATACCACTAATCTTCCTTATGACTATCAGTCCATTACACTGCTGGTCCACAGATGGTAGCTAACGGAAAGACTATTCAAAACAGCAAAAACAAAGAAAGGGAAAAAAAAGAGAAAGTTAAAAGAAAATCCATCCTGAAACAAAACTGGAAGAGTAAGAACTGCACAAGGAGGGAGGTGTGCTTTGGAAATAGGGGGGCATAGCTATTGAAATGCCTAGGGTACCGGAGGTTAAAAATGACCCTGATTGCCAACTTAGTGAGTTATCTTGAACGTTTGCGATTGTTGCAATAATATGCAAGTACCATTTAGTAATTTAATGTGCTTTTTTAAATACTTTTTGGCAACACTTATATTGTAAACAATGCTTTATAAAATAAGCTTAAAAAATAATTATTGATGCATTACCTCCAACTTTTCTATTTTATTCATTATGTACATAGTGGAGTTTTATATGAGTAATGAAACTAAATACTCCAGTTATAAGAATGTTTATGTAAACATTTAAATACAACAACATCACACAGTTATGCAATTAAATAAGAATGACAAATACAATTGCTCGATATTTCATAACATTCAACATTTATAACTATACAAGAAAAATTTCATTTCACAACATCAAAAGTATAATATAAGGTAAATATCTCATAAATAATCCATATAGATAGCCTAAAATATACAACATATATAAGAATTTCTTTTTCTACGTTGTATTTTCGATTTTTATAGCTGTGCTACACAACATTTTGGCTAAACTTGCCTTGTTTTAATCCTTTCAACTAATTTGTATACTTCATTCATAAAATATCTACAAATATATATGTTAAAAACAACAAATACTAAAAGGCTTATGACTTTTAATCACAAATATAATATAATTTACTATCACAAATATTATATTACTATCACACATTTATCTTTGACTAGAAATAAAACAATGTTGAATTGTTATCAACATTCACAATATAAACTATTTTAAAGCACAATTTATAGTACTGTTAAGCAACAAAATAGGCTTAACAGTTTACAGCATTTAAAATTAATATTTATCTTTGTATATAAATAAATGCTTTTTATGAAATAATTTATAAAAATTATCTAAAATGTCAACCATTTTATTTATTTTTAGTTTTTAATACGGTAAATCAAACTCTGAATTGTAATTTTTTTTAGGAGGGGTTTTTAAAAAAAAAAATTTTTTTTTGAATTTTTTTTGGGCTTCCCTTTTTTAAATTTTTTTAAAAAAAAATTTTAAAAAAAAATTTTTTGTCCTCATAGGAAAAAAATTTTTTTAACTAATAAAATTTCTAAATTAATTTTTTCTTAAAGCAGAAATTTTTTTAAAAAATTATGAAATAATTTCAATATTTTACTTCAAACAAAAATATTTGAGGATCCTTTGAACATTTTCATTTTCTTAAAAGTACTTGGTATAAGCATTGTTAAGAGAAAATTATTTTTCATTTCAAACCAATTAAATTCTAGGGATAATTTTGGGGTTAAACTGTCTCAAATATATACCCGAAATCACATTCTTTACAAAGAAAAAAATTGCATTTGCAAATATTAAGTTATTTATTTATAGATTATATTAGTTCTCTATTGTTTAAATTATAAATTGAATTTTTTTTTCATCTCTAATTATGATACAGTAAATTAAGAATTAAAAAATTTTCATAAAATATGTCATGACTACTCAACTCAAAGCATTGGACTTCGAAATGCATTATTAGATTTTGGCACAGTTTTTCTATAATCAAACTTTGAAAATTATTATCAAAATTTGTATAATAATTATGACTGGATTTAAAGTAATTTTATTCATCATTTCTAAAAAAAAATGGCTTTTCTGTGTTTTAATAATGTAAAAAAATCTATATAATTATCTATATTTTCTAATTCGTAACTTTTTATTGGAAAAAAAAATTTTTGGGGGATTTTTCATATTTTTTCTTTAATATGTAACGGATCACAAACGTATATCTGTCTGGGGGAAATTCTGCAGCATAGTGTGTATGCAGAACCACAGATGGGGCTTATACTGATAGTAACTCAGCGAGGGGGTGTGAAATCAGTCAATTGGTGATGTCGTGTGAGCTGGAAAGGGGCCCGTGTTGAGCAGCCCCTTACATCAAAATACCGTTCCGAAGGGAGAAAATTCGCTTTTTGACTTTCATCTCATTCCCAAGATTAAGGAATCAATACTGTGGGGGTTTTTCAACACGAGAGGACATTGCTAATGCTGTCCCCAACAGGTGACCCCCAATTGGTAAATGATGAGGTTGATGGTATTCAGCGCCTCCCCCCCGTTGGGGCGTGGGGTGATATCAGGGGACTTTTGGGGTCTTTAAAATTTCTCATTCAACATGTGTACTGTGTTGTCATTCTTTTTTCATCTGAAGGCCATATTACCCCCGTTTAATTTTTGTGTGTTATGATATTTCAGTGCTATTCATTGTCCCCCCATACAGTTAACACCTTGTCTTTTTTGTCTGTTATTCACATTTTTTTAACCGGCTGGTATCTTCAAGAAAAAAAAAGTTGCCTGACTTTTTCCCCCCTCTATTTAAAATTATTTAAGATAAAATTTGGGAAAAAACACAAACAGAATTTTGATTTTTAGCATAAGGATTGCGGTTAGGCGCTACCGTTTATGTGTGTCTTTTTTAAAGTGTAACCCCGCATAAAAGTACTGTTTGCACGCCACTGCACCTTGTGTATTATTGAATAGTGAACAAACGTAATAGAATGGGAAATATTTTTGTTTAATGTGGCCTATTTCAAAATTTTAATTTCTGTAAGAAAGAGAAAACGGAATGTTTTTAATGTGTATCAAATTGTTTAAAAAATATTTCAAAATGACAGGTTTCAGAGATAAATATAGAATAATTTTCTCTTAACTAAAAGTTATGTTTCTCTGTAAACACATATGTTTAAACTCAATAAATTGATTCATTAACATACTTATTGATATTGTTTACTTCAAAAATATGTCTAATTATATTTTTGAAAATATATTTTAATTTTTCTAACAATGTTTTTATATAATTCGCATTAAAATTTTAAGATTGTTTTAACTATCAATTAAAAAGATCTTTTTTGAATTTTTTTTTAAGAATAATGTTTACGGAAATAAACGATCGGTTCTAAACATTTGATACATTTTTACCAATCTTACATTTTCCAATATTGGTCCGATTATTTAAAATTGGTAGATTTGATTTGAAAAATATGCTATCGGGGTTGTAGATAAAATATTTAGAATAAAATTCATCAAGACATGATTTCTTTGGGCCGATCATCTGCATTTATAAGGTGTGTATAGACAGCATAAAAATGGATGGTAGCCCCAATGTTTACAAAGAGATGCCAAATGGCATGTGCACATGGAATTCGTCCGTCACATTTGAAAAACATGACTCCTGTTATGTAGACTACTCCTCCAATGCATAACTCCCATAGACCAGACTTTTCTCGCTGGAACAAAAAATTAATTGTTTATGAAATTCGAATATAAAAAAATATAATTTTTAATAATCAAGCTTTTGAAATAAATTGCATTATTTTACTATCACCAAAATAACTATTTCCGTTTTATTTATTTTCCAGTATCCGCTTGCAATGTACAGTCGTCCCAGCTGGATAAAGTTGGTACAACTGTTAATGGCTCTGAAGGAATAAATTATGATGCTAATGAATTAATTAACAGATTAACTAAAAATAATTCTCCGATTACAAAGCTGTATTATTGTCGTTACAGAATGCTGTTGAGCAGTGGTCTTCAAACTGTGTTCCACGGAACCTTTGGGGTTCCCCAAGGAAGACCCAATTAATTAACTAAAAATAATTCTCCAATTACGAAGCTGTATTATTGTCGTTACAGAATGCTGTACAGCAGTGGTCTTCAAACTGTGTTCCACGGAACCCTGGGAGTTCCCAAGGAAGACCCAATTAATTAACTAAAAATAATTCTCCGATTACAAAGCTGTATTATTGTCGTTACAGAATGCTGTAGAGCAGTGGTCTTCAAACTGTGTTCCACGGAACCCTGGGAGTTCCACAAGGAAGACCAATTAATTAATAAAATAATTCTCCGATTACAAAGCTGTATTATAGTCGTTACAGAATGCTGTAGAGCAGTGGTCTTCAAACTTTGTTCCACGGAAACCTGGGAGTTCCACAAGGAAGACCCAATTAATTAACTAAAAATAATTTTCTGATTACAAAGCTGTATTATTGTCGATACAGAATGCTGTGGTATGTTGCTCAAACTGTGTTCCACGGAACTTTGGGAGTTCCCAAGGAAGACTCACTAATTAACTAAAAATACCCTCCGATGCTGTATTATTGTCGTTACAGAATGCTGTAGAGCAGTGGTCTTCAACTGTGTTCCACTTGAACTCTGGGAGTTCCCAAGCGAAGACCCACTAATTAACTAAAAATAATTTCGATTACAAAGCTAAAATATTGCTCGTTACAGAATGCTGTGGTGGAGCAGTGGTCTTCAAATTGTGTTCCACGGAACTCTGGGAGTTCCCAAGGAAGAATCTGGCACTAATTAACTAAAATAATTCTCCTCCTCCGATTACAAAGTGCTGTATTATTGTCGTTACAGAATGCTGTGAGCAGTGGTCTTCAAATCCGTGTTCCACGGAACTCTGGGAGTTCCCCAAGGAAGACCCAATTAATTAACTAAAAATAATTCTCCGATTACAAAGCTGTATTATTGTCGTTACAGAATGCTGTAGAGCAGTGGTCTTCAAACTGTGTTCCACAGAACCCTGGGGTTCCACGAGCTACAATAAAAAATTGAAAAGAAAATTATATATGTGTATGCTAAAGGGATTCACGTACTGTATGAAATTTGTATAATTACAATATTTAACGCTCACGTTAGTCATTAAAAATGAACACTTTACTTTTACGTAGTAACTATATTTTACAATAATTTTTAAATTTTTACTATAATATAATAGAATATCGAAACGTTTTTTTCTTTATATGTACTTCCTATTAGATCGTGAATATTCTATTATTTATGATACCCCGGGTTTCACGAAATAATTTTATACTCGCTGGTACACAAAGTTATGCAAAACTAAATAATTTTCAAATAGAAAATGCAATTTTTTTTCATTTGTTTGAAAATAAACACTTATAATGAAGAAGATGGGGCAATTTATTGATATATCAATAGATTTGGCGTTAAAATCTAACTTTGAACAAGAACAGGTTCTAAATTTTAGGTAGCAAAAAATTCATACAAAGTACACAAGATTTACCACACAACATTTCAATTCAATTTCAACATTTAGAACAATGTATTTTAAGTTTAAAATATTTTCCAACGTGGTTGGCAACAAAGACAAAGTATAAAAACGAATTAAATGCAGAATATGAAATACGACTGCAAATAATTTCAATAGACCTAGACTTATTTGACAATTTGTGTAAAAAATGCAAGCACATATCTCAGTTACTAATGCATGGGTAGGTGACACATTTGGATCAAAAGTTAATATTATTAATGAATAAATGTTATTAAAGTTGGATTAAAAAAATTTTAATAACAAATACAATACTGTTTTTAAATGCCTTTACATAAAGCATTTATACCATGTTGATATACGTGGAATGGGTCTCCCCGAAATCACCTTATTTCCATGAGTCAAAAAAGTTTGAAGACCATTGCTGTAGAGAATATATATCTTATGTCCTAAATTTTCATTCAATACTTTTCATTAGTTCCGGAAATATTTGAGGAAAATCGTCAGAGAACCATTATAGGGTTGAACAGAAAGTAAAACTTTATTTTAACTTTCTTAAATTCAAGTCGATATAAATGTTCTACTTTGTGTGTGTGATATCACTATTTTAAGAAAATTAAAATTAAATTTTAAAAAAATTAAGTTATAAATCTAAGATTTCTTGAGCTAGTTTTGGATTCCACATGCGCTTACAGCTCAAAACAATTAGCAACGAGTAAATGCTTGCAAATCACCAGCAAGGGACATCTTAAGACTTCTTGTGTCCCTGGGCTCAGAGAAATCTTAAGATTTTTTGAGGTCCTGGGCCCCTATGCACAAAAGTAGGCCCTACCTATAATCTTTAAAAGTAAACAGTATATAGCACGCATTGTTAAATACTCGTACAAACGGTAATTTGAGACAAATAAATGTGTACGACTCACAAACCGGCTCGACCGATGTTCGCATGTCGACTAAATGAGTTTATTAATTGCTTATGGTATTAGGGGTAGGCCTAGACATGGACAATGATCTTGCATAATAATACAGTCTCGCCACATTTGCCAGCTGACACGTATTTGAAATTCCCTGTTTTTTCGGAGAATATGTACGGGAATAATATTTGGCCATTAAAATTATCCGGTTCATAATATCAAGATTGAGTCGAGGACAAAACGAGGCCCCCATCGAGGGTGAGGCCTGATCACGTCATAAGAAATGGTATCGATTCTTTTTTGAAGCTTATAGTGACAGGATATAAAAATTGGATAATTTATACAAAGATTGGTCGAAAATCACAATGGTTAAACTCAAAGGGAAAAATCTTTTCCCTCCGTAAAGTCAGACTGCACTCTAAAAAGGTTTTGCTTTACATTTGGGGATATGGAAGACGTGTTTCAATCTGAACAACTTGATAATGATCAAACGATCACCTCAAGCTTCTATAGTCAACAATTAGAGAATTTAAACCAGGCTTAATTCATTAAACTTGTATGAATGATGTATTATTTTTCAAGAAAATATAACTTCCGAATTCACATTGCACAAATGACTTAACAAAATGCTGAATGAATTGCGATGCGAAAAAATTCTACCTCAAACACTTTATAGTCCAGGTGTAAATCCCATTAGATTATTGTCCTTTAGGTCTGTGCAGAGGCTCATGTAACGTTAGGGGACCCATACCAGGAACCTCTTAAGGCATGGGCCAACTGGGCCCAGAGCCTCGGCCGCAATAAGGGCCTCGTCTCGTTCTAGACTCAACCTTAATAAAATCATTATTCGAATAATTTCAATGGTCAAATGTCATTTCAATTGTATTCTCCAAAAACTGGAAATTTCTGACGATATGTGAACTGGCTACATGTGATGACCGTCGTCCACACATACAGGCCTGGGCCTACCACAATACACCATCATTACTCCTTCAGTCAAAAGGCGACAGTCGAGCGAGACGATTTATCATACATTCGAAGTCATGCACATTTACTTGTTTTAGCTTACTGCTTGTACGAGTATTTGACAACGTATACTATGTATTGCCTACTCTTAAGGGTCATAGATGGGGCCTACATTTGTGTATGGACCCAGAGCCTCAAGAAGACGTCTCTGCCCAAAACTATGTTAAATTAATTCATTCATTCAATAGCACCATAATTTATTTACCTTTGCACCATTAACAGTGATACTAATTTTATCCTAGTGCAATGAAAGTTGTGAAAGCTAGTAGAGTGCCATAATTTTATTACTGTACATCTGTTTTTTAATTAGAATATAGGTTACTTTTGCTCCAATATGTTGCTTATCTAAAAGATGCTTAGTACTGTACTAATAATTTTAAAAAATTTAAGTATATACAGTGGGTCACACAAAAGTGTTCATACACTTGAAATTTTCTTATAAACTTAATGTTTTCGACTAATAAAAATTAATATATTGTAACTGTAATTTTTTTATGATATCTGCAACTTATTCTTAATGGAATAACATAATTATTTTTTACAAAATAGTATAACAATTTTTTTTAAAAATTAATTATCAAAAAGCTACTAAAAAAGTACGCCATAAAGTCTTCGTACACTTAACAAAAATCTCAGCTAAGCTTTAAATATTGTATTTCAACTTTTCTTAATTTAGTACTTAGTAGGATATCTTTTTGAGTGTCACAACAGCTTTTAAGCGTCTTGGTATAGATTTAATCAGTTTTTGTAATTTCTGCATCGATTTTTCCACAATTCTTCTGTGATTATTGTTTTACTTAACATTTTGTGTTTATTTGTCACATTTTTCTTTTTTTTTTACATCAGATCTCACTAAATATGTTTTACTAGGCTAAATAAAGTGATTTAGAAGGTGTTTTCATAATTTGGGGACAGTTATAGAGACACCATTGGCGTACAATGAGCAGTGCACTTGGCGTCATTACCCTGTTAAAAATTAAGAGTAGTCTGTAATATCCAAATTTCGGGCGGATAATTTAAAATTTCTCTTTAAATAATTAAATAGAGGCTCATGATTCATAAAACCATGAAAAAAAAAAAAAAATACCTAATTCTGAGGCAGTTTACACCTCAAGCCAGAACACCTTCACTTCCATGCTGAAGCATGGAAATGAAGGATTCTTTAATTCCTATAAATTCATGGGATTAAACTCATTATTTTTTTGATTTACAAGCTATTATAGGCCCATCAGGAACCAAAAATGTTAAATTGTCTCCAATCTAATCAATTTGCTGTCAATTTTGAGATTTTCTTAAGCTTAATTCAAGAATCTAGTTGGATCAATAAAAACACACGGAGATAGAAGTGTTCTTGCGTGGGAGTGTAAATCGGCCTACAGAAATTAGGTAATTTGATATTTTTTGTTGATATTGTGAATCATGACTTCTATTTAAATATTTTAAGGAGAAATTTTAAATTATCCACCCAAGGCCCCAGATATTAGAGAACGACTTTATTTTTTAACAGGATAATGACGCCAAGCGCACTGCTTACTCTCAATATTGCACGTCACTGGTGTTTCTATAATTGTCCCCAAATTATGAAAACACCCCTCAATCTCTTTATTTAGCCCAGTAGAACATATTTAGTGAGATTCTGATGTAAAAAGAAAACGTGACAAATAAACACAAAATGTGAAGTAAAAACAATAGTCTAGGAAATCGATGCAGAAATTACAAAAACTGATTAAATCTATACCAAGACGCTTAAAAGCTGTTGTGGACACTAAAAGATATCTACTAAGTACTAAATTAGAAAGAAATACAATATTTAAAGCTTTGTTGAGATTTTTGTTAAAGTGTACGAAAGACTTTTGTGGCGTAATTTTTAGTAACTTTTTGATAATTAATTTTTTAAAAAGTAGTTATACTATTTTTAAAAATTAATTATGTCATTCATTAAGAACAAGTTGCAGATATCATAAAAATTACAATTACAATATATTAATTTTTATTAGTCGATAACTGATAGAATTTTATAGAAATTGCAAGTGTACGAACACTTTTGTGGCCCACTGTATATTAAAACGCATTTTTAGCAATTTCATAAAGCTCATGTGAAAAAGGCATTACTAATAACATGTTCTGAAAATAATATGCTTTGATTTTAATGTTTATCTTTCTCTGGATTTCTCAAAAATAGTTTGAATTTTCAGTGCTATTTGAAATTAAAGCAACGTAATAGAATTTTTTGACAATCACGACATAGAATTATTTTAATAAAAATAGGGCAAAATTCGTTCCACATTAATCAATATATATTAATCAAAACAGAATATATTACTTTTGAACATTCAAATAGGTAAATATCAAGAAAAAAAAACTTACCACAAAAGCGTTTTAAGTAACAAATACAAACTCCGAAAGTAATGAATAAATACCGCACATATTTTCTTTTATATTTAGCGCACACACATTCTGAATTTTATAAATGTATACAATATAAAAGAGTTAAATATTCTATTCGAAAATAAATCTTCGAATTTTTTGAATATTTGAGATAAATAAATTTCGCCATATTAGATTTCAGATTCACAAATAATTTTTTAAATTTAAAAATTGTTTTTTTAATAACTGAAACTTTTTGATTTTATTATTTTTAAAGTGATTTATTAAATTAATGCTTACATTTTTAATTACTGCGTAAACATTATGCATATTTGTAAGAAATTGATCGTAGAACTTAAATTAATCGATACTGAAATTTTAAGTTTACCCTGATACAATGTTAATTCTATTTCAATTACATGCTCTGTGACAAACAATTAAAACAAATAATCCTTTTTGTAAAAACATTTTATTTAGAATTAATACTTATGACTCTTGTCTTGCTTCTTTTTTTCCCCTCAAAGAATAGAATACAAGACAGATTTCAATTAGTTTCTTTTAATACTCTATATAAAAATGATTCTAGAGAGAGCTTTAAATAAGGTTTGTCATAACTATTCAATTCTTGCGTTCCATTACACAGAAACAACATTTAATTTTATTTCCTTATTTAATTTCTTACGAGGTAATATTTTTAGACAAGGTTTTTTTTTATTACGAAAAGTGCGATAATTAAAAACTTACTGCTTTATTTAGAATAATGTGAGATGCTTCAAAGGATTCTTATTAACATTTATAGCACATGTTAAAGGTTTTAATGTGTCCTGTAATAGACTGTAAACATATAAATCTTGATAACTGGTAATTATGTACGATGAATATTCTTACCACGTAAAACCATGCATATCCTGGCGTTATTCCAATGATGAGATAAAAGAGAGTCTCTAATGTTTTGTACCTAAAATGATGAAAAAATAACTCTTTACATCGGTTTTTCACACACACAAAAAAGAAAAAAAAAAGGAAATTATTATTTAAATTAACAATATCATTGTAAAAATTATATTTGATGTAATTAACATACTTGTAAATGCTATAATAATTTTATAAAAATTTCAATCTTCTCCGTTTTATTTATGATTTTTATCAAACTTTTAATGTTTTTGTAGTTCTAATATCGTCTGCTAATTTCATATGGCTGAAAAATGTTTTATTATCCATGCTCTGAAGCTTCAAATTTTTGTCAAACGATAAAAAAAAATATTCTAAATGTCTTAAAAGTTTTACGAATATTTTCTGTGTTGATTAAGAATGCATTTGTTCTCTTCATGATACATTTCGAAATTTTTAATGTAATTCTTTTTTCGTAAAAATTTGAACAGTCGAAAAGTATAGTTTTATTTTCATTTGCTTACTATAATTTTTTCACTTTCCGGTTGAGACATGATGTCATTCATAATTATGACTGAAATATCAAATGCTGTAAATAGATTTATTTCATCTAATGTGAATGAGCGAGAAAAGCGAATATAAATTCGGTAATCATACTATGAATGCAAAATTTCCTGAAATAAAATTTTATTTCTAAGTTCTTTGTTTGTGAATCTTTGTGTGTTTTCTTTATTTTTGTATTAATTTTGAATTTTATAAAACAATAACTCCCATCTTGAAGTTGTACATAGAGTTAGACTTGTTGTTCTTGTTTCTATTTCGTCAACATCTTCATCTTTCTTTTCATCTTCATCTTCAATTGTACCTACTTTACAAAAAAGGTACTTTTAATCTGCAGTTCTATTCAATTAATTTTAGTCACAGCTTAAACCTGGTTTAATATTCACGCCTTTGTACCTATAAATAACGATTCCGCGATAAATTCCACTTCAAAACGTTAAAGATAAAGGCAGTATATTGCAAATTAAATTTAACTAGATGTATCAACCATACACAGAGAAGAAATTACACATACACACAGGGTATACCAGTAAAACGGTTACAAACGTTCAGGACAGATTGAGTACACCTAGACGATGGGAAATCACACAGGAATGGATGGTCGGAAACGCTTCCCTGGCGCGGTAGTGATGACACAAAACACACGATAGACAGGACAAGAATAAGAGGAGAAAACTTGTTTATTACTTTTAGCACAAAACGGGATGGGAAGTCTCTGGTTGGGGTGTACGCGATAGATGGTGCTACGTAGGCCGAAGCATCACAAGCGTGGTTTTTGCTGCCGCGCTCGTTACGAAGTTTCATTTCGCCTGCCGACAGAGTAGTAGTAAGATGAAACGTTACACGAACGCTGAGCTCGCAGATATGCATCTGGAAAACGAAACCGCACATGGTTGTGTGCCTAGATTATCCTAGGAGGCAAACTCCCAGTCACTTTTTTGCAAGCTTGCACCAGAGATTGTCAGACTGCAGATCTTTCATTGTGGACACACAGGAACTTGAACGAAGAGTGTCAAACAACGAGAAGACTTTACTGGATGTATCTCGATATTAGTGTGTGGGCTATCGCCAGTCATGTCGGGATTGGCCATATGACTGTGAAGCGAATCCTGCATACCAATGACGTGCACTTCCATCTCCCTGGCATACACCCCTATTGCCCCTTTAATGTTCTTAATTGTTTGCTGTACTAAGGGTAATAAATATGTTTTCTCTTCTTTTTCGTGCCCAGTTTAGGTATATTCTATATGTGCTGAAAGTTAATAACCGTTGAATTGATCCTGTATATGAAGATTTTCATTTCTGCGAGCTGTGGGCATCACTTTAGAGAAATACATAGTAAACCCATGAAAATCCCGCCGACAAGGAACGGGATTTATCTTATCAAAAAAAAAAGCGTTATCTGTTCTACTAAAGTTTTAGTGTTTTGTGCGAAGAATACGTTTTGATTTGCCGTTTAATGTAAAAGTGGTTGATTAATTTTCTTTTCCTAAAGATTAAACCTTTCCTAAGAAATATCGTTTTCAAAAGTGGTAACCCGGACGTGATGTGAACATATAATCTCCTGACTTGAAGTTAAAAGGTTGCAAATATTCATTTAATTTAATGTCGTTTGGAGAATGAAATATTTCAGATGTCATGTGATTCTTATTCAAAACTTTCAGCTCAAGCACTGATAGCTCCTTATGTAACTATAATGTATACTATATATGAAAAAAAAAATTCATGGAATTTTATAGCTTAGATCTATACATTTATATCTGTTCAAAAGTTACTAAAAATCAAATTCAACCAATTCTTGATATGTCCGCCATTCCAAAACACTATTAGAAAACTCACTTTATTATGATCTCGTCCTTACAAAAAAATTAGATTAAAAAATTAATACCTTATGTGTCTAACTAAATTGTAAGCGTGTAATTTTAATTAAGTTTGCTTTAAAAAGTTTTTGATATTCACCTTTTCAGTCTTATATCCCCCCCCCCTTTTTAATTCTGCCTTTTTTGCATCCAAAAATGGATAAATTACTCACAAATATTATTGGCGTGACAATAAGCACACAAATTCCTATCCCATATTTTTTTTAATTGAAAACTCCAAATTACTTGAAAACATGTTCATTTCTCAAAGTAAAAATAATGCGTATGCCAACAATATTTGATTAGTTTAATGGATGCACTTAGAATTTGTTTTAAAAAATAATTTTTTAAAGTAAATAGATTTTACGAACAGTTTAAAGATAAAAATTATTTCCTCGACATTAATATCGGATATTAATAATAGGAAAACGCAAGAACAAAAGATATTTCTCCAAAATGGTTCATAGTGAAATGACAGCGAATTTTTTTTTTTGTTTTTAAAATCGAGGATTGATGAAAATGGGGAAAAAAGAATTTCGATTTCCGTTACCTTTCGTGGAAGTAGTATTGGTAAACGATTCCCAGCACAGCCATTGTCCAAACAATCCAGCTGAGGTTCCGGGCCAAAATTTCCCCCTTTTGGCCCCTTTTGCAACCTTCACGAAAATATAAAGAAAAGATAAAAATTAATTACAGTAATACCCTGGACTTACGCAATAGGTGGGACTGAGTGATAATAGCGTAAGTCGGGTATGACTTCGCATATAAATACAAATAAATAATTTTTATTTAGACCCCAGACGAAAGAAAACAATAATTTAAAAAAAAAGTTTAATAAAATCTTAAATAACACAAATACAAAATTGAAAAACGAAGTTTTTTGATGTAAAAGTTTATAAATCTAAATTTTTAATAGTTTTGGGGTTTAAATTTTTTTCCTCTAAAATTTCCCCGAGATCTAATAACTTTTTTTTCCTTGTTTGTTGAAAAAAAAACCTTTTTTTTGAAGTCTAATGTTCAAAAAAATTTTTAACCTTTTCAATTAAAACGAGGACCAAAAGGCGTAACAGAAAACATCGTCCCCCGCAAAGGCAGTTTTTAGCCCCAAGTTGGGTTTTTTCAAAGGTTTGGTACTTCGGGGGGTCAGGCTTTGGGGCCCCCAGAACCCTGTGCTTTCCCAATGGGGGTGAGGTGTAATTACGCCACGTGAGGACTTCTGTCTAATACCCAACCATCATGTGATCTTCTGACTGAAACTGGGTCTTAAGTCTTCAATGTCTTGTTCTGGCTCATGTTAGGGAGAGAGAATCCAGCAGTTCTTGAACGTCATTACTATCCACTTTTAATTTATTTGCCTGGCAAAATCGACAACCAACCTTACTACCAACATTTAACTAATTTTACTTGCCCCCACACACACAAAAAGACGAATTGACGAGATTGGAAAATCGTGTAACTTCGGATTTGCGTTAAGTCGGTAGCATAGTCAAAGATTACTGAATATTTCTATTTTAAATCAATGTTTTTAATTACAAAATACGATTGCACGGCTTTCTAACATTTAAAATCTGCATTTTGATTCCCATTTTTTCAAAATTAAAATCAAGCTCAAGTTCACTTTTCATTAAAAAACAAAATTCGATTAAAATGTTAATGAATTTTTTTCAGAAATACAGGTACTTCTTTTCATTAGAAAATCGAAACACTGTAAATTTTTCACAAGTAAATATGCATGTCCCTACTGCAGTGTGTCGATAAATGAGTACCAAGCTTGCTTGGGGACTTAAACACTGGGGGTCTCGCCTTAGATTGACCATCTGATCGAGGCATCTGTCCGTGCACCTCAGCGTCCAATGGTCACGTATACTGGGAGGCGCAGAGTAGGCCCTGGCCCTCGTGGGCTGTTGCACCACTGAGTTTGAATTTAAATATGCCTGTAATGCATGAGTTGAGTCACTAACATATTTTATTTCTTCAGCACCTTTTTTATTGGTTATATGACCCTTTCTATAATGTAGATAGTGACTTGACTTTGACTTTTTTATTTCAGTTTCAAAGCTGCGAAAAGTATTTACCCCCAAATTTTGAACCCTATCGAGAGGAACACCGATTGGGCACTCCCCTCCTCAAGCTTCCTCGTCACGCCAATGAGGACTTCGAACCTCCACAGATTTAACGTGCATCCGTCTCTATGCGGATCCAAGGGGTAAAGACCGAACCCATCCCCTGACAAGAAGGGGTTTCGAAATTTTGCCCCAAAAAAAAAAAAACGTTCTGCTACGTTTGTAAAATTTTACAAATCAGAAGAAAAAAAATGAAGAAGTAAAACTATGTAGGAATTTTAAACCCTTTATATAAAAAAATGAAAAGGCCCTAGATTGATTAAGGTATCCGACTACGTTCGGGAAACCCTGATTTTAAAAGCGTATAAATGGTTAAATTTTTATATTTAGTGTCAATAGATTAGAAAATGATATAAAATTTTTTCAGAATATTAAAAAAAAATTATTTAAGTACAAATTTTGACAAAAATGAACATAGAATGACCCACTTTCAAAAATATTTCCTTTTTTGAAAATATTCAATCACAATTATTTTGCCTGTATATACCATACCCCCACAGAGGGTCAACTAAATTTTGAAATATATAACTTAGATGAGGGTTTATCCATGTTTTAGACAAAAGAGGGAGAAATTTTAAGAAAAAAAAAGCCGATAATTTTTTAATAGGTTGTAAAAAGTAGTTCGATTTTCTCGAGAAGTCTTTACTTTTTATAAACACACACACAAAAAAAATATTATTATTTTTTGAAGATTTTATAAAGAAGAAATTTTTTAAAAAGATATTCTGTTTAAATTTTTTGCCAAAAATTGTATTTAAATAAAAAAATTTTTTTTTCAAAATTTTCCTTAAAACAATTTTATACATGTATTTAATCTGACATAAATTCATGAAAATTTTCCATTTTTGGTTTTTAAAATCAGGTTCTCAACGGGCGGATACCAAAGATACCAGTGATTTAATAATAGTTGAAATATATTAGACATTATCTAAAAAAAGCAAACAAAATTATTTGGTAATACAACTTTAATATGAGAGGTAATGTAAGGTCTATATATGGAAGCTTGAAATTTCTTATTTTAATACCTGTGCTTCATTTTATTTAGAACTTTTTAAAAAAAATTCTGAGATAATCTGTCATTTAGATGTAAATTCCTTTAAAGCTTCACGTGTTCTCTTTCATACTGTTTTGTATTTATCTGAAGTATGCAACCCATGTGCTTTTTAAATCTTCGACATTACAAGTTATATGTCTAAAATCCTACTTTTTAAAACAATACGTCAGTGAAAACAGAGATTCAGATTGAGAATCGAATCGAATGGAATTATATATAAATAAACTTTTGTTTACCACTAAATTATATGGATCGATTGTAAATGCGTGATAGAGATATTTTGTGAACTGTGTGTATTTATTTGAGCTGTTTTAAACATCTTTTTATCATTAATGTTGTTGAATGATTTAAAACATCAAAAAAAAATCTCATTATTCTGAAAATAAAATTTGTTTCAATCCATTTCTCGTTCCAGAAACGCCTCTTGTGAGGAAACACTACTTTAAAAAAAGAATAATATAATTCTCTTTAGAATGTTAAAGTGTTAAAAAACAGAAATAAAATAAAGTTCTGTTCTGAAAGTGTTTAAAATAAAACTGAATTTTCTTTGAAATCTCTTTGGTATTGCTTAACAATAGATTGTCTAAAATTGTACAAAGTAATTAATAAATACGTTTATTACAAAATAGAACAATAAATAAATAGTTAAATAATTTAAGTTATAAATAAATTTTTAAAAAGCAATAATTAAATGAAAATATTTAACAATAAAATTCAAGAAAGCTTTGCAAAACTACATTTTTTTCCTCTTCTTTTCTACAAAGAACTGTAATTTTACGCTATGTGGCGATGCTGCAATAAATATATAAATAATGGCACGATCACACATATGGAGGATTTCTTTTAGAGATCTACATAAGAAAAGTAAAATTGGTTTATATGCTTTGCAGTTTAAATTTTTACTTTGAAAATGTAAATCCATGTTCTTGAAAATTGAAATGTCTTGGTTATTCATCATGTATTTTTAAAATTTTGCAAGTACTTTTAATGCAAAAAAATGATTTTTTGCAGTTTAAAATAATAAATTCCTTTAAAATATCAATGTCGAAAAAAAATGAAAAAGAAAGTAAAAATAATATCGTATTTTAATACTTTACTTTTTAAATTTTTCAAAGCCTAGTTATTTTTTAAGGAAGCAGTATTTTTACATTAAGTTATTTTGTATTAAATACAATAAATGTGTTATTTAAGAACAATTTTCATTAAAATGCATGCTTTTAAATGTGCAATAAAATGTAATTACAAAATTACAAACTCGGAACTATACAGTGATAATAATTGCTTACATACATTAGATAGAAATATTTTTATGGATAATTGGATCCACAATAGCTGCAGACGATTTCAATTTTTGGAGCTTCAAAATTTAAAAATTAAATCAATAATAGGCTAAATGTATGGATGCTTCTAGTCTATACAAACTTCCCTTAAAAGTATAGTACAAAATGATTATTTTTTAAGTAAATGCATAAAATAAAAAATAAAAATTTTAATTCTAAAAATTTTGATGAAATATTTACACATTTAAACATCTTTACCCAGAAAAGAACTTGAAATTTTTAGTATTGTAAATAGAACAACAAGTAAAATACCTGTTTAATATCTGTTTTTGAATTCAGTTGGAGAACATAGTTTGTCTTTATGATGTGACGGTCGGTGAATTGAGTTTCATTAATCTGTGAAGATTATTTGCACACATTTTCCTTTACAATCTTTTATGTTTAAAAAACCAACTATGTATAACAAATTATCCACTCTGGTCGGCTATTTACGCCATACCTAAAGACGCAGCAGCGGACAAAAGAAAAGTCCTGCCCGCACAAACTCTACTCCACTCCGATCGTCGTTAAATGCCTGTTTCACCAAACAAATAAAAGCGGCCATCTATGTCCATGCGCCCACCAAAATGTTCCATTTTTCAACCGTACTATCTACCGATATTGCCAACCGGTACCTTGGAGAATTCCACCCACGAAGAACTTGCCAGCAAAACAAACATGCCTTTTTGCCAGCAAGCCCTTCATAACCATAATTAAATTTACCGTTTATTTCAATGAACCGCACGTAGTCTCTGAAACAATCATATTATTGGTATTTCGAACGAAGGCTGACCAGTCCTGCCTAAGTGTGTCCCACGTTGAAAATCGTAATTTAACGCCGAGCTCAAACGTTTTCGATGTCTTTTTTAGGTCTGAGTTCGTTCGCTACCGCTTCAGCTTTTCCACGCAATCCATTTTGCAATGATTGTGTTATTGCCCAGCGCAAATGTAATTTTTGGTGGATAAATTTCGCCAGCGTTTCGTGCCGCGTACGTTCGCCCCGCCATGCGGCAAACGGCCGAAACCGTACACCTGACATCCCGTCAAAGCACGCATTTGCGCCCCCGCCCATGCGGACAGCAATTATCTCCCCAGCGTTAATACGACGTGCGCCAGCGGCGATTTCGCCCGCCTTCAACCCAACAACCAGCGCCGACGCCGTCAAAAACCTCGACTATTCATAAAATAAACATGCGTGCTAAATTTCTGCCCAAATATAACAGAGCAAAAACGGAATATTTATCATCATTTATGCCCGCTGTTAAGAGGATTCTTTGCGGATTCCAATTCAACAAAAGAAACATACAAACCAAATTTATTATTATAGTCCAGCAGTTCGAAAACGGGAATTTTGTTCATCATCATTACCCTGATAACTCCCCTCTTTCCTGGAGTTGATTTCAGTAAAAATCACTTAGTGAAACTCTATTCAACTGGCATGAATCGTGCCCTCACAAATTCTTTAAGTAAATGGGTTAAATTCCAAAATCGCAAAACTTCAGAAAGGAGTAAACCGGGTTCCATGAAAGGAACATACCTTCTACTTTTTCTACAGCAAGTGGCCTTACAGTTTTTGAAAACGGAAATATTTATCTATTACACCTCTTAACCTCAGTGACCCTCAAGTCACTTTTCCCAAAACCTATTTTTGTGAAGTAGGATCTCTACACCTTCATGAAAGGAATCTGCCGGTGCAAATTTCCAAGACATTACGCTGTCTAATAGTTTAAGAATGGAAATAATTATCTCTGGAGTAACGCCCCTTAAGCCCCCGAAATGCCACTTAGGAAGAAATTTTCACAAAACCCATCTGAGAAGTGATCTTACCACGAACAGAACAGGTACTTAATCAATCTCAAGTATTCGATGCCCAATAGTTTAAAAGAGACCTGTAACGGTTCCTTACCTCCTGCCAACGCCACTGGGGTCAGATTTTCATTAAAATCCGTTTTGTGGCGGATTTCTACCGCGAAAGCGCAATCCGCTTACTCAACAAATTTCAAGTCTAATAACAAGTCTAAATGCTAACGTCTAATTGCCGGTCGGGGAAAATAATTATGCATAATCGGCCCTTAAGCGCTCCCCTTAACGCTCCTTGAGGTCGATTTTCGCAAAATCATTTTTGTAGGGATTCTACCGATATTAGCGAATCTGTATACCGTCATGATCAGTACATCTATAGTCAATAATGAAACAATTATCTTATAACGACCCTTAAGCCCCGTAACGCCCCCTGTTCGATCTGCACGAAATCTCTTAACTGATATCTACCGCGTATGAAAGAAACCCCGCTCAAATCCCCTGGCAGCCCGAAGCTAATAGTTCCGGTGATACCGTGATTAGTCAGTGAGTGAGCCGATTTTCCTTTTATGCTATAGATACTAAGATCCCTTTGTTTTTTATTCACCTAACTACTCGTAATCCCTGAAGTAACATTACAAAATATTGGAAGTTATTACTTCTATCGTGTGGTCATAAATACACACACTCTTTTTTTCTTTTCTTTCCTTTTTAAAAAATTTTTTTTTATTATTATTTTAGTATTTTTTATCATATGTTTGGCAACAAAATTAAATCCAATATAAAAATAATCGTTAATATTAAATTTTTCCACTGAGTATCCTACTAAAAGAAAGAAAGTAACATATGTGCGAAACAGTAAAATAAAGTTTCGAACATGGCTACGCGCAATTGCTCAATTTAATATATTTACGTTTCAATCGTTTGCAGTTATTTTTTCTTTATTCACCTGATTACAGCGAGCGGGCATTACATTACGCCCGGGCAGCGCTAATATTACTGTCAATGTTTAAGCTTTTGATGGAAATACAGTATGGTGTGTGTTGATAAATACACGCACGAACTTATTTTCATAATACAGGAAATAAGACTCCATTCCATAAGTTAATTACTTTACGGATATTTATACTTCCATATGTGTGCACTCTGCATCTATGTATGGCGCTCCCCATGATAAATTACCTTTTAAGGTATGCAGGTTTAAATATTTAAAGTATTGTCGACAAAAACTAAATCTACAGTGAAAAACACTACTCTAAAGGTTATTTGCGTAAAGTTTAATTCATAGAAAAAACTCGTTATTGTGACTATTAATTAAATGTATAAACAAAAATAATCACAAATTTTTATGTCTGTTTATATAATTGTTTTAATTATTTTTAACATTATAATTAATTCGTTTTTAAAGGGTTTGCATAATTTCAGGAAAATGTGTGTTAAGGAGTCAGTTCTCACAGCATTGCAAACAAAAATTGAATATTATCATTTTTTTTTAGTTTAAACGGATTAAGTCATGATGTTTTAATGGATTGATTAACTTAATTAATATGGTCAGTTAATCTTATATAAACAATGTTTTTCTTCACAAATGAATTTACTCCTTCAGAATTAAATAAAAAATACTCTTAATACAAAGACTGCTATAGATTTGGTATGGGTGAAGGTTCATGGTACTTTCCGTTCCGAAACGCGAGTATTTTACCGATCACGCCAAAATGATCGTCTTTGCGTGATGTTGGTACTGTTCATATAGATATCACACCGCCACATACCCCCTGCCAGTGTTTCGGGGGGAATGGGGCAAACGAACGATACCATATTCGTGGCGAGCATGTAAGCAGTTGCGTCACTTGGTGGGTTGTGTCATTCGTGCGTGACGGCTTGAGAATTGCGCCATTTGTGTGAGAGGACTTTGGGTAACGGCTTGTTTGCGTCGTTTGACGGCTTTTGCTTTGGGGTGGATAGATGGCGCCACGACTGCCGGCGCGTAAAGGGGGTGTGGTTCTTTTGCACGACCAGGGTCACCAATGAAGGAAGGAAGGTTCGTTCTGGGCACCTTCCGTTCCGAACGCGAATACTTTACCGATCACGCCAAAACGATCGTCTTCGTGTGATGTTGGTACTAGTTCATATAGATATTACACCGCCACAGATATATTAAAAGCAGCTTTCCCCGAATGACTGATCTCCATGCGAGAGGTCGTAAATTGGCCTGCGTGCTCATCTGATTTATACCCTTTTGATTACTTCTTGTGGGATTATCTAAAGTCCCTAGTTCACAAAGATCGCTACAAGACCCTGGAAGACCTAAGGAAAAATGTTCGAGCCGAAATTGACAATATCCCAATCGATATGCTTGAAAAGGTGACTCAAAGTTTGCGAAATCGACTGCATCAGTTTATTGATAATAGAGCCACATTTAATAGACATTGTGTTTAAAACTGTGTAAAAACAAATTTACAATATTGTATGGTAGGCGGAAAATAACAATAAAGTCAATGAAACATGTAGTGTGTTTTATTGCAGAACAGGAAGTTCCCACGTCCCACCCAGTTAAAAAATACTTATGTTTTGGAAATGGGTTATAAACTACAGTTCAATTATGTATTCACTTTTAACCTTGGCGACTATGTTACCTTAGTAATTCAAAAAAATCACTATATGAATTAAACTGTTTATAATCAATATAAATATCATACTTAAATGTAATGCTCAAACTGAAGTTATATTAAAAGATTGTTTGAGATAAGCAGTTTCGTCAATGGTAATTTATATTACCATCGCATCATTTCTGATTAAAATCTGTGTCATTATGTCTATTTTATAAATAACATGTATGGAATACATAAAATTGTATATAAGATATATAATTTCAGTGAAATTTTGATTTTTCATTTCTCTAGTTTCAAACTGATTTTGGAACTTAAATGTCAAGCCTCTTAAGGTATCGGTGGCGTTATTTAATTATTCGCACAGTTTATCTTTCATTGCATATGATTATACCAGTGCAAAGGTATTAAAATATTAACGAGATTTACTCTTGTCTGAAAAATGCATTACTTTTGTCACTTGGAAACATTACTTACACTCAGTAACCAGCTGTATTTTCTATTGTGCAAGTGAATGTTCTATACAATTTCAATATTAAAATCCCACAACAATTAAGTGCCATATAAATATCTCATGGGAAGAATATATAGAGCAACAGAGGTGTAATAAAAAAGCCTAAAGCTCTTATCCCAATTTCCTAAGAGAACCATTATAAACCAGACTCTTTTCCCCAAATAAATTGAAAAAAGGGTCAAAAAAACCTTTTGTACTAGGGGATTTTCTTTGTTTAACAGGGGGTTTTTTAAAAACCCAAAAAGTCCCAACTAAACCAACTTTTTTCCCAAACTGTGGGTGCGATCCTTTTTTCCGTGACAACTCTACGAGGGGGGCGCGACCATATTAAAAAAGAAAAAAAACTTTTTTTAAATTTAAAATTTTTGTTTGTTTACTTTCAGAAAATTAAAAAATACACAGTTGACAAAAAAAATAAAATACACATTTACACTGATATACCCCACACTTAAAAATTGTATCAGTGTTACAAATGTATTTTATAATTAATTTTAAAAAATTTTTAAAAATTACCAGTGCCCCCGGGGGGCCCGTCATATATAGAATTTTATACAAAGTTTTAAACTTATCTTTAATTTGTCCCTGTTTAAAAGGGCCTTAAACCCCCTTTTTAATTTCCCTTAAGTGCCGATTAAAAAAGCGATTTTAAAAAACCAAAATCCGTTTTCCCATGTGGCGGGCGTATAAAAAGTATTGGGGGGGGGAGGGAAAAAAAAGAAAAAAAATAATCTAAAATAAGTAAATCCTTCGTAAAAACTGTCAAGGTTTTTTTTATTGCATTCCAAAGCCTTGGGAAAAAATTTTTTTTGGATAGCAGTCCCAGAAAAGATCGTATTTGGAAAAGAGTATATAAAAGTCAGGGGAACAAATAACGAAAATGGCTGAGCAAGTCTTTTTATATATCGTCGTGGGGTCATAGCCATCCGGGGTGTTTAAACCAGTTCCCGGTTCCGCGTAAGCTAGAGGTGGGGGATTATCAAAATGAAGAGACATAATTTTTAAAAACCCCCTTTTATTAAGGGAACTTTATATTATTTTAAATTCTAATTTTGAAAATTTTTAAATTTAAAAGTGAGAATCAACCCCAAAAATTAAATCACGTTTTTAAGCAGATCCCCAACTCGTCCCCATCTCAATTACCCTAAATAACCCTTTGTTATTAATTTACTTATATCTAATATTCCTTTTTCCAGTTCTGGCCCCTTTACCTAGAAAAATTAATCTATAACTTTATTTTGAAGATTTTTGATCCCAATGAAAACCCAATTTTTGACCTCAAGATTCCACCCCTAAGTTTTGTCACCCCATTGATCAGAATGATTCCACACAAATCTCTGAGCCGGCTACGCTTGCTTTTATATCAAAATCTAGGTTTACCACTATACCCTTTTTTATGGTATATCTCTTTTTACATATTCGATCCGTTTCTTTTTTGGGGGTTTTTGGGGTTGGGAAAAAAGTTTTGCCATCAATCGTGGCCGTCAAAAAAACATAGGAGTCATGTTAATCAGAAAGACGCGAGAGAGTCCCCCCCCAAGAAGAAAAACGGGGATTTACTTAAGGGTTCTCAATCCCCCAAAAATTTCTTTCTAAATCTCTTTTTTCCCTAAATTTCTTAAATTTTCTGAGTTTTATTTTTTTAATCTTAAATCTTCATTTTAATTTTTTAAAATTTTCCCAATATCTATCTTGATTTTAAATTTTTCATTGCAATTTTTAATCTTAAATTTTAACAAAATTTTCCCAAAATTTATCTTGACTTTAATTTTCTTTTGGAATTTTTAATCTTAAATTTTAATTTTTAAATTTTAAATTTTTTAAACTCGTGACAATAAATTTTACTCCAATAACTAGGCCAACATTAATAATTACTGTTTAATTTGTGCCTACTCTCATTTTTACATTTCGTTATTTAAAAAATATTTATACACTTAAAATTATTATTCGGGGTTGCGCAGCCCCAACCCAACCCCTGCATATGGAGCTGGTTTTTCCCCTTTTTTAACAACCGGGAAAAAACACGTTAAAGCTATAATTTTCAAGATTTTCGGGGGTCAGTCTCCCTGAAATGAAATTTTAAGTATCTTTCCATAATATTAATCAATTTTACATATATTATTTATTTTCACAATAAATTTTTATCTCCATCCCTACATCTGGTTTCAAAAAAAATTTCCCAATAAACCGCGCAGCCCGATTTTTTGTTAGTGCCTTGACTACGCCGCGCTTTCCCTAAACCCAGATTTCAAAATTACGTAAAAAATACAACAACATATATATATATACACATATTATACAATTAAAAACTTTTTTCAAAAACCCTTTTAAAAAAATAACCCAAAAAGGAAATTTTTCGCATCTAAAGAAGTCATACATCGAAGTAAAAAATGTGTGAATACAAATTTTTTTTTCTTCGAAAAATTTTTAACAAGTAAAAAAATTTCCCAAATTTAAATGAAAACCTTTTGTAGTGTTTGACTTGGCATAACTTTTAAGCACCCCCCGAGATTTCCCCTTTTTTGCAATAATTCTTCCGACCACTTTTTGGGAAGATCAAAAAAAAATAAAACCCAAATACAACCTGATTTTTTTTTTGGTCTCCCAAATTCACGTTCAACGATGAGGTGTCATCACTTTCATTCCTTGGTTGTACGGGAATTTTTGTTGAAAGGCTTGTAATCTTTTTGTTTTCCCCTTTCCCTTTCCCTTCCCAACTGTTTCTTGGCTGGTCGTGGTTTTTCTGTTCCCGTCGTGGCCTTAAATTAAAAATTTTTTCATATGGAACTTCAGTTGATTCTCCTGCTCTTTTTTTTTTTATCTCTGGAAATAATTACTTTTTTTACATTTGTTTTTTTATTATTACTATTTTTTTCCCCTTTCTTTGCCACTTTTTTTTGTGGTCCACTTGCCCCCAAATACACCTGATTTTTAATACCTTGGTTTTTTAAAACCCTTTTTTATTTTTTTTTTTCATTCCCTTTACTGAACTAGGTAGTAAATCGGGACCAGTGATTTGTTTTATGGGTCCTCTTTTTGTTTTTTTTATATGGATTTGATTTTTACCAACCTTTTCCCTCTAACCTACGTTTCCCCGCAGTTTTTTTCTTTTCCCTTATTGTGACTCATTTCCCCCTTTTGGGTATTTTTTCCGAAAGTACGAGTTTTTGACTTTTTCCTTTATACTTTTTTTGGGAATTTTCCCCTATTTCCCTCGTCACATTTCCTATGACGATATTTTCCCCTTATTTGATCTAGTTAATTGGTAATTTTTTTCCCCGATTTCCATATTTACAATATTATTAAAGTTTTTAAACCTTCAAAGGACTTTTGGGTCCCCAAATTTTTTTTTAAATTTAGCAAAATATTTTGTTAGGGGCCGAACTTACAGGGTGTTTTTCCAATAAAACCCAATCGTTTACCTTTATTTTTATGCCCTTTTCTACGTCTTTTAAATTTTTCCCCCCTTTTCCCCGTTTAATTTTGGGGTACTTAGTCTAGCTTTTTTTAAAGCTTTTCTGTATATCTTGAATTTTGAATTTAGAGTTTTCCGATATCATAACTGGTTTTGAAATGGTGTAATCAATTTTCGACCTAAAAAAAATTCAGCCGGTGTTTTTTTTTCCGTTTTTTCATTCACCCCCGTACAATAGCGTAAAACAAAACCCCCTAAAAATTGATCCCAATATGTTAAACAAACGTAATTTTCAAAACATTTGCACTATATCTCGATTAACTCTTTTTGGGCCGATTTGCGTGGTCGATATGCAACAGTCTTCCCTCCTTTGGGCCCAATTTCACCCAAATGCTCAAAAAACTCCGGGTATAAATTGGGGGCCATTATCACTTATTAATTTTTTTTGGGGCTCCATTTAAAGCGATAAAAAGTTATCAAAAAAAACCGCTATTATAAGAGATGAGGCCTTTTTTAAAAGGTATAATTTCAGCCCATTTGCTGGGGAAAAGATCGGTTATTACTAAAATATAGCGGTTACGTCTTATTTTTCGATAAGGGTACGGTTTTAAAAAATCTTTAAAGTCATATCTCATTCGGATAATTCGATATAATTGGATTTAAACCCACCAGCTGGTAAACCCCGTTTTTTTAGTTATTAACTTTTGGGACCTATGGGATGTAGAGACATATTGGGTCAATAAATTTTTTCATGTAAGGGGGAAAAAAAAAAACGTCCCGAATTTTAATTTCGTTTTTAAAACTGCCTACGTGTCCACTTTATTGGCTTGTCATGAAATTTTTTCTCATTATTTCTTCCTTAAAGATTTTTGGAATTATCACCATTTCACCTAATGACGTTGCGTGTTTTTGCATAAAATAACAATCCTTCAATTAAAAAGGAAATCGTGGGACCAATTTTTCCCCCATATCGTTTCATTAACCGAGTTATCTTCCCGGGTTTTTTTAAATATCTTTTATATGACCTTTCCGGGTCATTTTTTTGTTCCTCTATTAATTGTTCCCCCGGAAGTAAGTACCAAATCTTTTTATTATGGCCCAAATTTAAATTTTTTCACCAAATTTTTACTTTTTCCCATGGTTTTTTGGTAAAAAGTAAAACCATGTTTAACTTCATTTCTTAACTTTTTAACGGGAATTTCCCCCTTTTTTTTACCTTTTATCTTCAACCAGGGGGTATTTTTTAATTTTCAAAATTTCCATTTAAAAAACTAATACGATTTTTGACCCCTTATGAAATCATTAAAAATACATGGGTATTCTAAAAACTTTTTAGCACATGAAATGACCAATTTCTTTCAATTGTCTGGGTCCCAATTTTCAATTCCCACAATCCCCCCGTTTTTGGGATTTCGCACCCTGTGCTGTTATTACCTGGGGGCCGGGTTTTTTATTTGTTTATAGAAAAAAAATTTTCTTTTATACTTCTTCCGATATAAAAAAATTTATCTGCTCCCGGGGTCCCATAGCGCTTTCAAAATGTGTTATTTAATAAATATATAGGTACGTGGGGAAGTTCTACGGGGGGTTTTACATAAGGGGAAAGTCCAATTTTTCTCTTTTTCGACACCCCTTTAGGGTTTATCATTAACCTTTTCAATATTTAATCGTCCCCTTTGCGTCCTATCGCCCCCGATTGAAATTTTTTCACTCGAACCCTTATTTCTACGGTCCCCCCTATTAAAATTATCATTTCGCTCTTTTTGAAATGGTAACCCCTTTTGCTGAATCTTTTATCATTATTTTAAACCTATTCCTCTCGAACCCCCTATTATTTTGACGGCTATTCTCGAAAAAATCATTTCTGTTATTTGGTCTACTCCATTTCCCAATTCCCCCAGTTTCTACCATTAGCTTCAAAAATTTTGGGATCCCATGCGCATTTTGACCTCGTCTTTCTACATTATGGTTCTGATAACCCCTTTGTGATTTGCAAGAATATCTCTTTTTCGAATTTAGCCAGGGCTTTTAAAAATTGTATCGTATTTTGTGGATTTGCACCTCCACATAAATCCTGGGACCTGTGGTTCGGAAATCGAACTAAAATTTGATCCACCAAATCTGCTTTTGGGGCTTCCCAATTCCCAAAAATTTCTTATTTTTGGAATCATAAACGAAATCAGTCGCCTCGGGTTTCTTCCCTCCTGTGATGCATAAAACTCCGACTGTAGTTCTTTTTTTTTTTTGATCGCGGGAAAAGCCTTCGCTTTCAGCTTTGAGCTGCGCAAAAAACCGTTTGTATTTTGTAAACAACGAACCAAATATCGAATACCAATTGAGCCCTTCCCCCGAGATGACTTTTAAAAACTTTTAGACAAATTTTTGGGTTTCAAGTAACTGAATATTGGTTTTCGATGCACTCGATAAACCCGCAACATTCCCCCGACCCCGAAAAATACATTTCAGGTAGGGTTTTATTTTCCCCCTAAAATTACCTAACCCAGAATTAAATACGTTCCGGGGGATTGAGACATAGCCATCCTGTGATGACCATGTCTTGCCGGTTCCCGTAAGTTTGAGGTGTGGGGTTATCAAAAAAGAAGAGACATAATTTTAATACAACTTTTTTTAAGAGTAACTTATATTACTTAAATTCTAATTTTTGACAATTATTTAAAAAGTGAGAATCAAGCCCAAAAAATCACGTATTTAAGTCAGATCACGCAACCCGATCCTCTATTCAAAATCCCAAATAATCCTGTTATTAATTTCTTTATCTAATATTACCTTTTTCCCGTTCTGGTCCCCTTTACCTAGAGAATATATTCTATAACTTTTTTATTTGAAGATTCTTGATCCCAATGCCAATTCTTTATCCTCAAGATTCCCACACTAAAACCTTTCCCCTATTGATCAGAATGATTCCCACTACAATCTCTGAGCCGGCTACGCTATGCTATGCTATATCTAGGTTTACCACTATATCCTTTTTATGGGATATCTCATTTTAATTTTTCGATCCCTTCTTCTTGGTATTGGGTTGAAAATTTTTTCCATCAACCCTGGGGGCCAAAAAAACCAATAAGTCATGGAATCGGAAAAACGCGAGGAAAGTCACAGTCGGTTTCACTTAAGGGTTAACAGTCATATTGAAGTTTTTTAAAATGTCAAAATATAGTATTTATAGAATTCAATACATCTGTATTGTATGAGGGGGGTGCGAGGAAAATTATGATTGAATATTGGGTCGCGAATATTGAAACTTTGAGAAGCACTGAACAAAACAATCGAATTTACCTTATTTCTTTTCATTGCGAAATGAAATTAATTTTCTAGCATAACATCGGGAAAAATGAATCAAGTCGAAAACACGTATAAAATATCACTTATTATAGGTCATGTTTAAGTACCAATTTTCAAGGTTTAATTTTTTAATAAACGTCCCGAAAGGAAAAACGCAAAGATTTTTCGCATTTTACTCGACCTTTATTACAAATGAATTTTGAATAATCTTAAGGCACTCAAATCTATATGACTATCAGATTGGGACAAAAGTTTTACAAAAATATAATTAGAGTACAATACAAAACCCAGATAACCAGTAGGGACACATGAATTTTTTTTAAGGGGACTGGGGGGCAAGGTTTTAATCTTGGTATCATGCTCCTTTTGATTTTGTCGATTTTCGAGAACAAAAAACAGTAAAAAATTAATTATTGAATAAATAATTAGCATTTAAATTTATAAAAATTTAAACATTAATAACAAATACTTAAATTTTTCGTACCATATACTTAGAATTATAATCAAAACCCAAAAAAAAAGGCTTTGGGAGGGGGAACCCCCCTTTGTGTGCCACCGTGAAATTATATGAGAGCAATTGATATTTTGTTAGCATGGCTCATATGCGTAAATATAGACAGAAATAACCATATAGAATGTGAAATGTTTACGATAAATACGTAAATTTTATTCGTAAGAATACATTAAATTATTTATGATTATATGCTGATATAATTCCTAATCATCACTTCAATACTTTTGTTTAGTTTTGTGATTGTAATCTACAATAAACGTTAAGAAATTGATATGGTTTCAAAAAAATTTTTCTTTGTAAATTTTGCTAATGGGAAATATATTTGATACTTATTTTATGTGTAGAAAACAAACAATGAAAGTATTTTATTCGTAAAATAATTTTTATTTGAAAATTTTCGAGTTAAAATATAGTCTCGATATATATTTCCTTTTTAAATTCTAAATAAATAGTGAATTACTGAAGCAAAATTTTACTTTTCTAAATGCACACAATACATTCAAATATGAAAATTCTTTGTCATTTATAATAAAGAGGAAATTTAATTAAAGATTTAGTGATACCACATATCAGCCTCTTGTAATAAACACTTTTGTACATTTTTGAGCTGACCAGAAAATTTTTTGGAATTTCTTTTTCTGTAAAGACAGATGTATTGATTTTCTTTTTTTTTTTAGCTATTAATTATCGTATCTAATTCAAATTGAGGTCTAATGCCTAAATAATTTAAGCTAGGATATCATTCATGCCTCGAAGAATTTCGTTTCAGAAGCATCGATGAATCTTCTAACTGTGTTTTTAATATTCTGTATTTAAATTCATAATTCCTTTTTCACAATACAATAAACGTCATGGAAAGTATTTAAAAAATGTTTATTTAAAATTTTAGATATTATCTCGATAATTATCGAAATGTAGTCGAATTTACGAAAAAGAAAACGTTAATGAATTTTATATTTGCCATTTTAACATTCTAAACTTTGTGTTAAATTATTATATAAGTGCATACATGCATGGTCATTAAAAAGAAGATAAAAGAAAAATTAAATAAACATTGTTGTATTTAGGAAAAGAATCCTCTCTAAATGAATCAGGAAGGAACTAAAAAAAACAGTTATCTAGTATTCCTAATAAAAAATAGAAATTTTAATGAAGCATTTTCAACCAGATTATTCAAAATAATCCAACTGTAAAACTGTGTAAAATAGTACTAAATAAAAAACAAAGAATTCAGTTCTGTGTAAAATACATCTCGGTTTTTTAAAAATTATTTTAATAAACTAGTTCTCTCTTTTCGATAACACATTTTCAAATTTCACAATATTCATATTAATTTTGAAACCACAAAACATGTTGCACTTAGTATTGAATTTCTCACTTAATATTTGCCCTAATTACTCTCAAATGATGAAACATTTTTTTGTTAGATTTAAACTTTGAATAAAAAGCATAACTTAACATTTAACAAGTAATATGATAAAAAAATTTAAAGTCAATTCCTACTTAGGTCAACAAAGAAAAATTTTATTTTAGTTACTTTTTATCAAATAGTTACAATTAATATAAATATGTATACACATATGACAGAATCACAACATTAATTGGCAATTAGTTTTTATTAATTATCATTAAAGCATCGTATTGTCATCCGAAACAATCGTGTATATAAAATTTCAGTAAAGGCTTTAAAACGCGAGAAAAAAAAATCTTTTAAAGTTTTGATCCAAATGGCTAAAAATGAAGCCGACGTGGCTGTACCAGTAATCCTTTAAATAATTAGTTTCTGTCAATTAATGTTAATTATAGTTAAATTATCGTATTGTTACCCAAAACAATCGTGTATTTAAAATTTCAGCTCAAATGAGCACTTTAAAATGTTTTTTATTACCTATTGAAAACTTGAACAACATATATATAGGGAGATTGTGAACTAATAGTAGGAATTGAAAAAACGGAAGTTTAATTCATTCAAAGTAATTATTGAACACTTCAAGAAAAATACAGGAAGAAAAAAGTCATTCAGAAACTTTATAGAATTTTCAAATCAATCCTCTCAAAAACTCTCGTATTTGAAAAGAAAAAGTTCTTAAAAGAACATCACTGATCTTAAAAATATTTTTACGCTTTTATCTGATTTATTTTTAATGAAATAATAGACGTCTGATTAATTTTGTAAATCCATTTGCTATTCAATTCCAATTTTATATTTTTATTCATTTGCTTATCATTGTTTTTCGCACGAAAAATTTGTTGAAATTATAAAAGTGTATCTATTTGAATACCACTTGCAAAAAAAATTTCCAAAAACGATTGAATTTTTCTATATGAATAATAATTGTACAACTAAGAATAATTGTAACAGGATACATTATAATTCAGAAACCATATTTTAAGTTTCACGTGTTAGTCTTCTACTGTAAATCTAGTCAGCAATATCAAGATTTTTTTCTTCGAGAAAAAAAAAAGGAAGTACATAATGAAATTCTGGAAAACGGAATGGACCAATTTCCTCTAGACATAACCATCCGATGCCTCACTTGAAGCTAAAACACGAGATAGGTTTTCGTGTTCATTTATTCTCGGCCGATTTTAATTCCGCCGATGCAAAGAAAAAAAGAAAAACAGGAAATATTTCCTGAGGTTTTGTAGTTGGAAGCAAAAATTAGATTACGTGTCAAAAGCAAAGAAAGTCAAATTAAGGAATGAAAAGAAAATTGGACCCTATCCAAGAGTGATTTTAACTTCGGAAGCTTTATAAGTGTAAATCTTGAACCTCTTAACGTGCGAGATTTTTAACCCAATTGAAAATTCAAATTTAGAAACGGTGATGGTTATAAAAGACTAAAATATCAGTCTCGTCCTTTTTCCCTCTGACGAATTTATGTTAATAATATTTCTATAATTTATTTGAATAGTAAGAATTAAGTAAAATAATTAAAATATTTTATTTTGTTACTTTTGTTGATCTGTTCTCATCAATTTAATTTTTATTTAAACTATTCTGAGCATGAAGATTCCAAGAAATAAAAATTCGAATATGTTGTGTTGAAAAGATGGCTTATCTAAAATAACATTTGAAAAAAAAAAAACGATATACGTATTTCGTTCCAATTTTGGGTGTGATGTGTGTACAAAGCAGCACCGTAATTAATTTTGAATTATTTCCAATTCGTAATTTTACAAAATAGATATTATTTTCAGTGATCAAATGTTAACTTTCTTTTTATTTAGAATTACACATGTTAGAATTTTTTTCACTTTGCTTTTCCAAAATTAATATGATTAAAACACGTAATATTTTAAGTATTATACGACGTTAATTAATTTTATTCCTTTTTCAGATGTTGGAATTTTTAAATATAAGTAATTTATACACCGTTATAATTTTACGCAAAATGTTTTTCACTACTGTGGAATTTAGACTATTGAAAAGTTTAAGTTTTTTACTTATCATCTCTAAAGACAGTGCACAATTTATAAAAGTGTGAGTCGTTTTATTGAAAATAGAAACGAAATATAACATCTATTCATTGAACATTCATTAAAAAAATCGTCTGCACTTAATAACTTTAACAATTCTCATCCAAGTGAAGGAAAATTATTTTCATCGTTATTAGATAAAATTATAAAATTAATTAATTATTTATTTAATTAATTAATTAATATAGTTCATTCATTTTTTAAAAATTCGAACAATCCTAACCATTAAATATCATGAACTTCAACTCAAAATTTTGAAGGAACGCGAGTTTTTTAAAGTTGGCTCTTCTAACGTTAAATGGGTGTCTAAAATATTTGGCAATATAAAATGTTTAATTACATATTTTTCAATTATATTTCCAAGGTTTGATAGATTGTTGTATTACAGATGTAAAAGTAAAAATAAAAGATAATTGAAAAATATAAATATTGTTATAATAGTTTTAGCTATTAGATACGATATTAAAAGAAAGAAAACTATAATACATCAGGTTCTTAATAATATTCAAATTTTCAGTCTTGAAACCCCTAAACACTATTTTTCTTGTTTTATTTACATTAATTTAGGAAATATTCAAAGCGAAACCACTGATCTCTTCTAAATCGTTGTTTTCAACTTAGTAATATTGTAGAGGAAATTTAACTCTTACCTTTTTTTCTTGGCAACTGATTTAATTTAAAATGGAAGACACTTTTTACATATTTAAAATTATAGTTAAAATGAACTTGATTATTTACTGATTAATTATTTGTTAATTAATTGGATAGTAATTTGTGTATGTATTAATGTTTTAATAATAATATAATTCTTATTTGCCAAATATTATTTTTTAGCAGACGATTTATTTTGTAGTTTATTTCTTGGCTAATGTAAAATGTTTACTGGCAATAGAATAGAATTTCAACTAGATAATGTGCTGTAAATAAAATGTTGTTTTGGATTATATTCTGAATTAATATTTGTCTCATATTTACCACTAATTCCACCTAATTGACTCCCATTTACTTCTAATAAATGTGCAATATTTAAGTATAGATTCATTTGTCAAAAGAGCAAAAATTTTATGATCAATATTGGTTATTTTAATTAACAATATTAAATAAAAAATTATGTTACACTACACTATATAAAAAAAATAAATTAATAAAAATATCAAAATAAAAACAAATTACATACAGTGGGCCACCAAAGTGTTCGTACACTTGCAATTTCTTATAAAATTTAATGTTTTCGACTAATAAAAATTAATATATTGTAATTATAATTTTTTATGATATCTGCTACTTGTTCTTAATGAAATGACATAATTAATTTTTTAAAAATAGTATAACTATTTTTTTAAAAAATTAATAATCAAAAAACTACTAAAAGATTACGCCACAAAAATCTTCGTACACTTAACAAAAATCTCAACTTAGCTTTAAATATTGTATTTCTTTCTTAATTTAGTACTTAGTAGGATATTTTTTAGTGTCCACAACAACTTTTAAGCATCTTGGTATAGAGTTAATCAGTTTTTTTTTGTAATTTCTGCATCGATTTTCCTACATTCTTCTGTGATTATTGTTTTCACTTCACATTTTGTGTTTATTTATCATGTTTTCTTTTTTTTTTACTTCAAATTCTCACCAAATGTGTTCTACTGTCTAAATAAAGTGATTGAGAAGGTATTTTCATAATTTGGGGACAGTTATAGAGACACCAGTGGCGTACATTGAGAGCAGCGCGTTTGGGCGTTATTACCCTGTTAAAATTAAGTCGTCTCCAATAGCCAAATTTCCCGGTGGATAATTTAAAATTTCTCTTTAAAATATTTAAATAGAGCTCATGATTCACAATACCATCAAAAAATACCAAATTACCTAATTCTGAGGCCAATTTACACCCTCACGCCAGAACACCTTTACTTCAATGCTGAAGCATGGATGTGGAGGAATTCTGTTCCACATAAATTCCTGGGATTAAACTCCTTTTTTTCTTCATTTACAAGCCATTATAGACCCACCGGCACCAAAAATGTTGAATTATCTGCCATCTGAATTATCCATTATCTACCAATTTGCTATCAATTTTGAATTTTCTGAAACTTAATCCCAAGAATCTAATTGGATTAATAAAACATGGAGGTGGTAGTGTTCTTGTGTGGGGGTGTAAATCGCGCGCGGCCACAGATTGAGGTAATTTGGTAAATTTTTTTTTGTTTTTTAATCATGATCTATTAAATATTTTAAAGAGAAATTTTAAATTATACTCCCAAAATTTGGATATTAGACCGACTTTTTTTTTTAACGGATAATGGGGCGCCAAGCGCCCCTGGTTCTCTCTCCCCAAATTATGAAAATCCTCCTCAACCTTTTTTTTAACCCATTAGAACATATTTGGTGAGATTTTGACTAAAAGAAACATGACAAATAAACACAAAAGTGAAGTAAAACATAATCACAGGAAAATCGATGCGAAATTACAAAACAAATCTATACCAAGAACCTTAAAGTTGTTGTTGGGACATTAAAAGACATCTTACTAAGTAAATAAATTAAGAAAAGAAATACAATATTTAAAGCTAAGTTAATTTTTGGTGTTAAGTGTACGAAGACTTTTTGGTAATTGAGCTTTTTAATTAATTTTTAAAAAATTATTATTACTAAATTTTTAAAAAATTATTATTCATTCATTAAAACAAGTTGCGAAAATAATTATGAAAAATATATTAATTTTTATTTTTAAAAACCCTAAAATTTTAAAAAATTGAAGTTTTGCTGATATTACCTTTTGTAAAATGTTTTTAAAAATTATGATTAAAAAAAATTATCTGTTTCCCGAATAATCGTTTGCAGGAAATGCTCCGTTGGATATTATCTGACCTTTTCATAGTATTCAAACTAATAAGGCGATTTGAAATTAGTTTAATTGGCATTATCTACATAATTCCAAAAGAATTGCTATTCTGAATGAAAAACTCTTCCTTTTTAAAGTAAATTTTTATATTATAAATTAATAATCTCTCTCTCTGCTATAATTTATTTCCTTTCATGCTATGATATCAACTATGCGGTGATTTCAAAATTATTTTTGGACAATTCTATGCATACATTTTAATGAAATATTAAAATCCTGTTTCTTTCTCATCAATTAAATCTCATTTACTTTAAAATAAAATCGAAAGGTGTGTAACGTTTCTTTTTCTTACATTTCTTACGAACATGTCAAGGATATTTGAAAAATTGTGAAAACACAATCATAATATTTATCTTAATCTCACAAACAAACAAAAATATTTGATTCATTTTTTTCATAATTAAAGGGCCCTCATACATAATTTATATTCTTACATATAAAAATTAAATTTTTTTTTAGGCCTCGATAAATTGGTTGACACAATCGCTGCAAAACAATAAGGAGATTGGAAGCTTAAAATTCGATTCAATCAATTGCTGTCCAAAACAAAGCTTCAAAATTTTCGAGTAACGTGATTTAGAAGTTTAAAGAGAAAATGAAAGCTCTGTTAGAAATATAATCTTAGTCATCAGATACAATTTAGAATACCGAGAAGATGTGCTGTCAGTCATTGAACAGTTATGTTCCTTCGATATTTTAACTGATTTGTTTCTTCCATTCATACATCATTAGTACAAAAACACTTTAATATAACATATATACAGGATTGTTCATAATTCCCTCTGGAGTTTTGTATATTTGTTTCTTCCATTCATACATCATTTAAAAAAAACTTTTTATAACATATATACGGGGTTGTTCAAAATTCCCCCTGGGTTTTGAAGCGCTAGCCTAAAAAAGTAAGATGAATACAGCAACAAAAAACATTTCAAAGAATTCAGAAACAATTCAAGTTTTATTTACATCCTGGGGGTTCTTTTGTTAACTTTGATTACAAGGCATACATCAATGCGACTGTACACTTTATGCCACACTCTACTCAACATAGTATTCTCTACGTTATTGGCAGAATGTGTTATTCTTTTTGCGTTCTGCTACATCAAGAAAGGGGTAGAAAAATTTTTTATTTCGTGAAAGACCATATTTTTGGGGAAAACGCGGAAAGGTAAAAAGAAATGTAACTGCACTGTTCAAAAGTGCTGTCGATGAAAAAAAAGACTGTATCCCATAGCGTGCTCCGCAACCCCGGGCCGCGGATCAAATTTCCGGGGGATCGGTTTTTTCAACTGTTTAAATTCCCAGTTCTATACCCAAATTAAAAAAAATGTGTTCCATTAAATTTTTTTTAAAAAAGGGGCCCCCAAAGTAGTGACATAAATCTTTTAATGTTTTAAAAAACAAAAAAAAAGAAAAGAAAACACAGCAACTATTTTTCTCTTTCAGTTAGAAAGAGATCTCTACTTTCTCTGCTGGCTGCCCCTGGGTCAAAGCATTCCCTTCTCTCCACCCCATTCGAGGGGGAGCATTCGCCTTCTCTCGGGGATCCGGCCCCTTGGAGCTCTCTTGTTTCATCCTCCGGTCGGTGGAATCAGATTCCTTGGGGAGTAAAAGGGGTTGCGGGGGCGGCCCCGCCAACCCTCAAATACACAGCTGCCGAATGCACGTGTGAATGTCGTTTCCACAAAAAAGACCTATCTGTGTAAAGCGGGGTTTTCTGTAGTAACAGCAACCAAAACAAAGCAACGGAATAAACTGGACATGAGCAACACACTTCGGGTTGCCCATTGTCTCCGATTCCCCCCAGATGGAACCGTCTCATTGTAAAGAAACAAGCTCAGGGTTCTCTCTGATTTAGCGTTCTAGTAAGTTAAAATGTTAAATCACTTTATTTTTTGGTGTAACTGTTTTTATTTTGAAGGCATAATTAAATAGAATTAAATTTTTTTTAAATTATTTATATTCTTTATGTATTAAATACTATTAAATACATTTTGCTATAAATCAAAATAATCTAAAATATAAACAATCAATGTCCCCTCCCAGTGGGCCGCGGTAAAATTATCAAACGTTGACCGGTCCTCAGCGATAAAAAGGTTGCGGAGCACTGTCCTATAGCACCTCATACCATCAAGCCAGGTGATGGGCCAGTATGACGATGACGAATGCACGCTGCCAATGTGCGTTCACCACGATGCCGCCAAACACAGATACGACCATCTTGATGCTGTAAGCAGAACCTGTATTCATCCGAAAAAATGACGTCACGCCATTCGTGCGCCTAGGTTCGTCATTGATCACACCATTGAAGACGATCCTGTCAGTGATTCAGTGTCAAGAGTAGCCGCAGACAAGGCCTTCAAACTGAGAATCCTTGCTGCTGCAAACGTGCAGACACTTGTCTTGCAAACTACCGCAATTCTTGATTCAGGGCGCGTAACGTAGGTGTACGATTCCATTAAGGCCATGCTGGTAACATTTCTGTCTTCTCGGTTGCTAGTGATAAGAGGCCATTGCGAGCCAGCACGGCATTCCGTATTATTGTCCTGAACCCATCGATTTTATATTCTGCTAACAGTCATTGGATCTCTACCGACGCGAGCAGCAATACTGTGACACGATAAACCGCAATCCCGGTAAGCTACAATTCGACATTAATCAAAATAAAAAACGTGCTGGTACGCATTTCTGCTTTTTACACGAGGCATCACAACTATTTTTCACCAGGCAACAACGTTCAAATGCAATTTGTGTGCAAGAAACCAGCCGAACAGTTTCCTCATTTAAACACATTGTAGATGTCGCTACTGGTGCCTGCTTTGTCTGAATGGGATGAAAAACTAATCATTTGCATATCACAGCATCTTCTCCCCGTCGTTTAAATTTCACCTCTATAGAATGTCACCTTCTTGGTGTAGCAATTTTAGTGGTCAGTAGCGTAATTTATATTTCAGCCCAGCAATATAGGCAAATAAATGAAAAGGTTGGTGCCTCGAAACTATGTTTAATCCAACAGTTTTAGTCCATAGATTAAAAGTTTGCCATTGTAGTTGCTATGACTATTCTGTGGCTGGCTTTGTCACGCGTTCGAGCCCAGTACCCCTAAAGACCCACCGTGTAGGGCAGCGATGCATGCTAAATCTGTCGAGAGCTGAAACGTCCTCCCGTTGGTGTGGTGTGGTAGTTATGAGAGGGGGTGCCAGCTCAGGTATCGTCCACGTCACTTGACCATGGTTCAAAATTACTTGGTCCGTGGCCAAAAGCCCTCGTGTAGCTGAACAGTGCGACGTTAATATTCACTCACTCACTCACACTATGACTATTCAACTTCGTAGTCTAGTTATTTTCATGCCTATTGCTTAGCATTAGACTAAGGATGTAATAATTTAGTATTGTAGCATTAATACAAGTTGTCTACAAATTAGTTGGGCAATTTCTTAAATTAAGAATTTGCGAAAATATTAAATGAAATTAACCCATTTAAAGTCAAACTAGTAGTAATATATTATAAGTTTATTCGTAGATGACGTTAGGTGTTATGACTGACACTATCTTTTAGCGAGTGGTGATCATTCTTTTTTCGGCATTATGACATTGGAGTTGTACAACGATGCTGAAAAAGCAAAGTGCTGTTTTTGTGATTTCATGAGAATCATTCTGCTATGCAAGTAAGACGAAAATTTGTTCGAGAAAACAATAAAAACAGCCCCTAAAACAGATACTATTGTACCTTAGTATTTACCTATATAGATGTATTTACCTATGCACCTATATAAGTATACACCTATATAGGTACTTAGTATACCTATATAGTATATAGGTAAGTATAGTTACCTATAGGTAGAGCTATACATACCTATACAAGTATTTACCTATACCTTAGTGTTACCTATTCATGTACCTAGGTTAACATGTATACCTTAGTACACATGTTAAAGATTTTCCTTACGCCTGCGACATAGCCATCCTGTGATGACCATGTCGTGCCGGTTCCGCGTAAGCTAGAGGTGTGGGATTAACAAAATGATGAGACATAATAATTCTTAATACAACTTTTATTAAGAATAACTTATATTACTTAAATTCTAATTTGACAATTTTAATTAAAGTGAGAGTCAAGCCCAAATTAAATCACGTATTCAAGTCAGATCACGCAACTAGATCCTTTATCCCAATTATCATTAATAATCCTATTCATCTAATTACTTATATCCAATATTACCTTTTTGCAGATCTCCTTCCTTTACCTAAAGAGATATATATCTTTCGCTTTATATATGAAGATTCCAACTTCTTTATATAGGATTTCTATTCCTTCTAAAGCTATCGGACCACTAACTCTTGATCTGCAAGATTTCACACTAAGCTTTGTCACGCTATCGATCAGAATGCTTCCACAATACTATCTCTGAGCCTGCCGCGCTATATCTAGGCTTGCCACGCTCTATCCTATCATCAAAGCTTCTATCCTTTTATAGTAAATCTCATTTGCATAATATCTTTGTTTATCTTCTTGGTATTGGGTTGGAAAAGTTTTGCCACTAATCGTGGCCGTCAAAGAACATAGGAGTTATGTTAACAGAAAGACGCGAGAGACGTCACACGCCAATCATCAATAAAAATGCTAAGAAGTTGCATGTTTCAATAGAATGACGCACCTTGTCACTATCATAACGACGTTACACATTTTACCTCTATACTGAGGTAACAGTATGAATTGTTCATGGAGATGTTATTCAATGACCATTCCGATCACCAGATCTTTCAATGATGTTTTTAAGTGTATGTGGTTTTGTAAAGCATCAAGGATGCATTCCACCATCTTCTGCCTGTGTCCTTTCCTGAACTAAAATCAAGAATATGCAATGAAATTAATTTGATTAATGAAAATATGCTGAGAAATCTCTGGCAAGAACTAATTTACTGATGAGACAATTGCAGAGTAACGAAAGAAAGCCACGTCGGACATTTGTCATAATGGTAAACTTTTACTATTTCTCTATCTTACAACAATTTGTACTTTATTTTTCAACCCCTACTATTAACTCATACTCTCTACGTATTTATTTGTTTGTTTGTTTATTTATTTATCTTGGTGGAATTGTCAATCGTTGATAAAATAAATTTTAAGCGCTCGATTGAGCTGAAATTTTATGTACATGATCATTTTGGATGACAATACAATAATTTAATTCTGATTAATAAAAATTAATTGATAACTAATTAGTTAAAGAATTACAGATACAGCCACGTTGGCATCATTTTTGGTGATTTAGTGACCATTTTGGCGACTTCTGTCAAAACATGAAAAGGTTTTTTCTCACATTTTAAAGCGCTGGTTTGACCTGCAATTTTCCCTATTGTTTGTAGTGAAAGTGCAGCAACAATATAATGTTTATTGTTATTGTTTGTTCACTATTATACACTATTGTTTTGGGTAAAAGTACGATAATTTAATTATAATTAATTATAGAGACTTTTGTGTCAAAACTTGAGAAGGTTTTTTTTTCCTCACATTTTAAAACATTCAGTTGAACTGAAATTTTATATACACGATTGTTTTGAATAACAATACGATACTTTAATGATAATTAATAAAAATTAATTACCACTTAATGTTGTGATTCTATCTTATGCATATTAATTGTAACTATTTAATAAAAAGTAGCTAAAATAAAATTTTTCTTTGTCGATCTAAGTAGGAATTGACTAAAAAAAAATTTTTTTTTTATTACTTGTTTCCCTGTAAGTTACATGGAATAAATCATTCTTTTTGCCCAACTAATTAGTAGACACCCTGTACATACAGCATTAAAAATGTCTTGAAAAGTCCTTCAATAAAGAATCAAATTAATGAAATAATTTTATTACAGAAATATAATGCAGTATTATAGAAGATTTCAACTTCATTCCACTGAATGATTTATTTTCACCTAATGCTAATCCATTTCCTATCCTCCTCGTCGCTGCTTTAGTGATGCCAGTCACGTCATAGTACAATCAACTCAAAAAGATACTTTTCTCTCCCGTTAAAATACAATCTTGCTTTTAATAATATATTACTTTTTTTTTCGTCGATTTCTTTCTTTCGGAAGTCACTACTTATCACTTCCACTATACATTTCCGTTAGATTATCTAGACAGTTATTTTTTACCGAATAAAAATGCGTTTAGTGTCTTTTTTTAAAAAATTGAAAGAAAGAAATTATATATATTATATTTATTATTTTATTACTTCAAAATTTAGTGAAAAAGACGCTACAAATCGGTTGCCATTAAGGGATTAAGAGCCATGTGTTGTAATGCTTGAGTACTTTTAGAGTTTGTCGTAAGCAAATATTTTTTCAGAAATAAGTAAATTGTTTTGAGCATGTTCTGTCCCAATTTTTAAAGAATAATAATTATAATAAATTAATAAACTATATATATAAAAATTATAGTACAAACTGTAATGTTTCGTTTATAAAAATATAATTTTTAAGATTTTTATCTATACCCTCCCAACCTCATGTTGAATTAGGGAACGTAATACTAATTTTCTGTTTTCCTCCTTAAAAATACAGACAATTGCATATATTTTAATGTAATAAAGTACACATCTAAAGGAACAAAAAAAAAAAAAAAAAAATGAAACTTCTATGAAGTTACATTTGTCCTTCAAGTTTTGAAAATATTTTGATACCTTTCTTAAGGATTCGTTTTTTTATGGTTTTTCCCATCTTTGAATAACTATATATATTTTCAAAAATTGGTGGGAAAATACTCTTTTACAGAAATCGTTACTATTTTTCGTTTTTATGCGCTTTCAAATACACAGGTGTCCAAAAGTTATGGTACAGCATGTATTTAAGGTCATTCCTTTCTTCCTCAGTGGCTCGACAGCCCAGGGTGGGACTTGGCTTTCTCAAGAAGCCTTTTCCAGGCCAGTCCTCTTCCTGCCAGTGTTCTCCAATGCCTAGTTCTTAAAACTAGGAGATCTTTTTCTAGGCCATCAATCCATCTACGATTTGGCCTGCTTTTTCTCCGTATGCCAATTGGTTGGACATTGAAGACTTTTTATTGGGGCGGTTTTCGTCCCTTCTGACAACGTGACCTGCCCATTTAATTCGTTGTATTTTGATGAAGTTAATAATGTCAGATTCTTTATATGATTGATAGAGCTCGAAATTTGATCTCCTTCACCCTGTTCCATTTTCCTGAATTCCACCAAAAAGAAATCTTAAAACCTTCCTTTCGTAGATACTTATCATGTTTTCATCTGTTCGAGACATGAACCAAGTTTCACATGCGTAAGTTAATACTGATCTTAAAAGACATTTATACAATAGAATCTTTGTTTTTCTTTTGATTAAATTCGATTTCATATATATTTTCGTATTCCATTAAGTCATCCATTAGCCATAGTAATTCTCTTTTGGATTTCAGTAGAACAATCATTTCTGTTGTTAATTTCCGAACCGAAATAAGTGAAGCAGTCAACATCTTCAAAATTATACTCTTCAATTTTAAAGTGGGAATTGTTAAAACATGATTTAGTAAAACATGACTTTTATATAATCCTGTACAATTTTAGTAAAGTTAATTTTTTTGAAAGATAATGCATTTTATTAACATTGAAAACCGAATTTGCTCAACTTCCCTCTTATTTTTAAAAAACTTTAACTTTATTAAAAAAAAAAAGTACTTAATTTCTTCTTAATTTCGAATATTTTTTAATTTGAATTTGTTTTATAAATCTCAAATTTTTGGCTTCAAAGTATTTTTGATATATCAAATAGAACACGCTTGCCTTATTCTTTAAGATGGAGGAATATCAGAGGGATTGAAATGGCGTGTGTTAGGCTGCTCCCTCAGTGTGCTCAACTTTGAAATCAACGTGAATGTAAGCATTCAACACCAAGAAGATCTGTTTCAAGACGCTCAAGGTCTCATAAACTCTAGATGATAGTTTTCTAACTCTTCCATCGTGAAAAAACAGAAACATTATTGCACATCCTCTTACTGCAGCCCAATTTGTAAGAGCAAGAAGAAAAATTACAGTTGTCATGATCCAAAGACATGATCATAATGAAAGCTTATATGAAAAGAGATCAATTGGTCATGTCCCATTAAACAGAATATTAGAAAGAGTCCAATTTAATTGAGCTAGAGAGCATGTTGATTTAAAAGTGATGAATAGGAGTATGGACTTTTTAGAGACGACTCTAAGTTCATTAAGGTATCCGACTACGTTCGGAACCGTGATTTTAAATAAGCGCATAAATGGATAATTTTCATGATATTTAGTGTCACAGATTAGAATATATATATCAAATTGTTTTAAGGATATTATGACAAAAAAAATTATTTAAATACACTATTTTGGCAAAAAATTAACTTAGGATAATCTTTTTTCAAAATGTTCTCCTTTTATAAAAAATGCTTCTAAAATAATATTTTGTGCTTATATAAAGTTAAAACTTCTCCAGAGAGTCTGAACTAGGATTTTTGAAAAATTCACATTATTTTCAGAGTTACCACCCATTGAAATAATGATCGGCGTTTTTTTCTTAAAATTGATCCCCTCTGTTGTCGCAAAAAGTGGATAAACCCACTTCTAAGTTACATATTTCAAAAATTTTAGATCAGCCTCTGTAGAGAGGTCTGAGCTATATACAGGCAAACTATTATTATAATAGAAGCATTTTTCACAAAAGGAGAATATTTTGAAAATGGGTCATTCTATGTTCATTTTTTATCAAAATGTTGTACTTAAATAATTTTTTATTGTAATACTATTCTTAAAACAATTTTATATACATTTTCTAATCTAAGTGACACTAAATATCATAAATATTGTCCATTTATACGCTTTTGCAAAATCGCAGTTCCGAACGTAGTCGGGTACCTTAAAAAAATTATTTTCGTCATCAGGGCCGATTTAAGCTCATTTCGGGCCCTGGCCGCAGAAGATCTACTGGCCCTCTTGGCATTGACGGATCGAAATTTAGAACCAGAAAATCTTCCAGCTTATCCGGGTCTCTGGGCGTCCGCCTTAAGCTCCCAATGGATAAAACGGCACTGCTCGTCGTGCTCCGCGATCTGGAGGGAGCATGAAACCAATCACCATGAATTCACAAAATTGTTGGAAGAGATGTTAACTGCGGGAGTGGAATCACAATGTGGGCCACAGATTGGTGTGATAAATGGAGGCACTATGGCGCGCATCACTTTGAGCTATACATGCAAACAGACAGGTTTTAATCAGAAAATTAAATAAATATAGTGTTCTATTCCTTCAACTGACTTAAATCCGATTGTGAACGTTTGAGAAAATCTTGGCAGAGCAGTTAAAGCATTAAATTCCCCCCCCCCCCGCCCACCCCACAAACCTATATGATAGGCATCAAGGGTTGCATCTTGTTTAATTTAGCATACCAGTTCAATGGTCTTACTGTGGTCAAGGTCACGATGGCGTGTCACGTGTTCGCATCTAGTGCTACTAAAGGTCCGCCATGTATTCCACCTATCAGCAAAATTAAAATAACATGCAATAAAATCCATAAACGTAAGCAATTCTGGATTTAATTCATGACAATACGTTATATTTCTCTAACGAACAATAATTAAACTAAAGATTTGCGTATAAAATGTCGAAAAATAAATTCTATAAAATATCTAAGCCATGATGGAAATAAGGGATAATATAATATTTTCAAGTATCTTGCTTATATTTTCTTTCATAAATCATTATGGTGGCCTAGTGGTCAACGGACTCTTGGTCAGCGTGTCATGAGTTCGAGCCTAGTACCGCTGAAGACCCACCGTGTAGAGGGCAATGCACGCTAAGTCTATTGAGGTTTAAAGTCCTTCCGTTGCCGTACTTTGACTGTTCGAAGAGGGAGTGCGTGGCCGCTGTAGGATAGTCGTCAAGATAACGGACTCGTGGCCGACGTGTCATGAGTTCGACCCTGGTACCGCTGAAGACCCACCAAGTAGGGTAACGATGCACGTTAAATCTGTCCAGAGCTCAAACATCCTCCCGTTGGTGTGGTAGTTAGGAGAGGCAGGTGCCAGCTGCTCAGGTGTCGTCCTCGTCCTTTGACCACGTCTCAAAATTACGAGGTCCATCCCCAAAATCCCTCGTGTTGCTTAAAAGTATGACGCTGATATTCACTCACTCACGAAGAGAGAGTACCAGTTTAAGTGTCGTCCTCGTCACTTGACCATTGTTTAAAATTACGAATTCCGATGCCATAGCCCTCAAATTGCTTTATAGTTCGACGTTAATAAACACTCACTCACTCATGCGTTCAACAATTAAATCTTACCGATAGAAAACAGACATCGATAATGTATTTTAATTAAAGAAAGACATATTCTTTATTAGATTTCAAAATATGTAAAATCTTTAAAATTATTCAACTTACAATTATTGCTAATTTTTTTTTATTTCTTAAAATTGCTAGTACTTAATATAAATCATTAATTATGATCATATTATATATAATAATATTATGTATAATATGTATAAATATTATATGATTTAGTTCGCTTGAATTAAACAACATTGTTCCAAAGTTAACTTCAGAGAAAAACTCTTATTTCTTAACTTTTGTAGACCTGTGAACATAAAATTTATCTTCAATTGTGGAGAAAAGTAGAAATTTCATCTGTTAGATGGCAGCCATATTAAATTGGAAGTATTAAAGCATTCTAAACTATTTAAAATTAGTAAAATATTCAGTTCGAATGTTGTAGAAAATGTTGCAGCAATCTAAAGTTTTAAAACACTGTTTAGTAGCTTTCAAATAAATTATTGCAGATCATTGAAATGAAAGATATAACATGAAATACAAAACTGCATCTTCTTAAAACTGCATTTTAAAACTATAATCAATAAAAAAAAATCAAATAGATCCAAGCAAAATTTACTATCCTTGATAATATACAATAAAGATTTTACTTACAGCATGAGTGAGGACATTTGCAATGTGTTCAAGATCAGTAGGCACGTATGCTTTGTTCCCGGAAGCCCTGGCATTCATAAACCTAAAATTCAGGAAAAAAAACCCATTAATATCAAAGTTATATGAATCGCTTATCATTATACATCACAGAGAACCAGCAAATATAAGATATTATAATTTACCGACAAAAACCTCTAACAAAATAGACGGTAAAACACAAAAAACCTTATTATTATGTCATTCATCAAAAATATCAATTCTTTTTATGTTATTAATTATACATTTCATTTTATTTTAAAGTAATTACTTATAAACTCAAACTCAGTGGCGAAACAGCCTATGAGGGCCAAGAACTACTGTACCCATTCAATGTACGTGACCAATGGGCGCTGAGGTGCATGAGCAGATGTCCCGATCAGGTGGTTGGTCTGAAACGAAACCCCCAGTGTTTCAGTTCCCAAGCAAGCTTGGTACTCATTGATCGACCCACTGAAGGGATGAAAGGCTGAGTCAATCTTGTCCAGTCCGTGGATAGAACCTCGGACCTGAGGTGTGGAAGCACGAAACGCTACCACTCGGCCTCTGGGTCTCTGATTACTTATTAACAACGCGCTAATTTTTAAGGCATATCATTTTTTAACGAATAAGAAATAAGCTTATTCTCCTCTGATTATAATCTAAATGAAAGACATGTAATGTATTAAATCTTGTCACATTTTCAAATTCGTTCCTTAAATTTTGGCACATTTTTTTTTGTCATTTTTTCATTTTTTGGATTTTTGTTGTTTTAGAATGCTTTAGAGAATTTAAAAAAGCATTTGTTGTAGAATTATGATAATTAGTCTAGTCTAATTCTATTTCCTTTCTATCAATCGCTTGTACTCGAAAATCTTTGTGAACGTTTTTTTAAAGTGTTGAAATATTGGCTGCGATAGCTCAAGAAATATGCATAGTTAATTTATGGCAGTATTAGGATTTTACTTGTAATTTTTTTAATGTCTTTGATAATTACTCTTTTGTCTCTATTGTTGATAAAGAATTACCAATCAGAGTTCTTATTTTTGATTAAATAACAATTTATAAAACCAATTAAAAAGTAAACTTTCTCTGGTCTTTTCGGGCACTCAGTCGATTAAGGTATTCAACTGTGCTCGGAACCGCGATTCAAAGAAATCGTGTAAATGGATAATTTTTATGATATTTAGTGTCACTTGGATTAGAATTAGAATGCATGTTTAAAATGGTTTTAAGAATATTATTAGAATAAAAAAATTATTTAAACGCAATACTTTGGCCAAAAATGAACTTTGAATTACCTATTTTCAAAACATTTTCTTTTTATGAAAAATGCTTTTACAATAATACTATTTTGCTTATGTAAAGCTAAAATTTCTCCAGAGGGCCTGAACTAGGAATTTTGAAAATTCAAATCCTTTTCAGACTTACTACCAATTAAATAATTTTCGGTGTTTTTTTTTTTTTTTAAATTTCTCCACAATAAATCCACTTCTAAGTTATATAATTCAAAAATCCTAGTTCAGGATCTGTACAGGGGCCTGAGATATATATAGACAAAATATATTATCATTATAGAAGCGTTTCCCATAAAAGAAGAATGTTTTTTGAAAATAGGTAATTCTAAGTTCATTTTTTGCCAAAATATTGCATTTAAATATTTTTTTACTGTAATAAAAACAATTTTATGCATGTATTCTAATCTAAGTGACACTAAATTCTATAAAAATTATCCACTTATACCCTTTTGCAAAATAATAGTTCCGAACGTAGTCGGATACCTTAACATTGTAATGAAGATTTTCTTTTATTCTATCTCAATTCAGAATAGTAAATGGGGATTTACTCCGGAACTATTAAGTAATTACATTAGATATAATTAGCAGGAAAAATAAAGAAAGCGTAAAATTCCCAATAAAAAATACACGTAAAAATTTATATATTACGAACTTAAAGCTCCAGCTGCTTTCTTTAGTCACAGTATCGCATTAAGAATAAAAACGTGCATTCCACTCGCAAGCTCTGATCGACACTCCGTTACTAATTTGTACAGTTATTCAGTTATTATATAAGTTGGTGAGAAACCCTTGTAGTAGCTTCCAGAAACTTCAAGAGAAATAAGCCTCCTAAAACTTTCCAAATTTTACAAGATATATCTAATTTTGTCGTCTATTCGGGCGACAAATTCACTCCAATTCATTTTTTATTATTGAAAGAATAACCTCACTTGACCCGCAAACGATATTTCCGTCTACAGTACCATTTCAGCAGAAAAGCAAACAAAACTGAGAAGCACAACACGAAGTATTATGCTTAATTATATACAATAAAAAAAAGGGCTTTTTTTAAAAAAAAACATTTGGGGCAAAAAAATTGACAGCTTAAGGGGACGTGGTACAATATACGCAAAAATTTTTAATTTAAGAATTTTCAAAATATTTTTGGTTGCCTCTTATGTGCGTATACTATGTAAAACAGAATTTGTGCTCAAACTTTCATAAAAAGCTAGCCATTTAATTTTTTAAGGTAAAAACTTAAAATTTGTGGTTTTAAAATGCTACTCCTACAAAAATTTACATACACGCATCAATTTGATTTACAAGTACGTCAAACTAAGTTTAACAAAAGTTGGTATGGGTTTTGCGATAAAATGATTGGAATTCATACAATACTTCTTTTATGAATGCTAATTGAAAATTCCTAAAAATATTTATAAATTCTAAATTCAATTATTTTTAAAAAAATAAATATTGCTTTGATTCAAAAATTCATAACAACTTTTGTTACATGTACTATTAGCAATAGGTAAAAAAAATTCAAAACATTAGGTACAATAGAAAAAAAGCCGTAGCATTTTAAATGAAGACAAACTAGTTATTGTATCTTTCTGAGATTTAGTAAGTTTAAAGTTTTGATTTGCCATAGGGTTGTGCATGAAAGCAATCGTAAACGCTAACATAATTCTGTGTTTTTTAAGTTCAGAGCTTTTAAATTATGTGAGGTTATAGAAAAGTATAGAAAGGATAATTTAAGCTAAAAAATTAGATTTGATTTTTTGACCAATTTTTGTCAATTGAATCGTACTGTGTCCCCTTAAGGGGTTAAAGGGATTCTAATAAATTTGCAGTCTATTTGTGTTTTACTATAACAACTAAATTGCTTAGAAATAAACACACTTTATTTTTCAATGTTCTCCGACTATTTGATCGAATCATTGATTAAGGTATCCGACTACGTTCGAAACCGTGATTTTAAAAAAACGCATAAATGGATAATTTTCATGATATTTAGTGTCACTTAGATTAGAATACACGTATAAAATTGTTTTAAGAACACATTTTGACAAAAAAAATTATTTAAATACAATATTTCGGCAAAAAATTAATTTAGAATAATTTTTTTTCCAAATGTTCTCTTTTTGTGAAAAATGCTTCTATTATAATAATATTTTGCTTGTATATAGTTCAGACCTCTGTACAGAGGCTCAACTAGAATTTTTGAAATATATAAGTTAGAAGTGGGTTTATCCATATTTTACGACAACAGAGGGGAGCAATTTTAAGAAAAAAATGCCAATAATTATTTAAATTGGTGGTACCTCTGAAAATAATGTGAATTTTTCAAAAATTCTAGTTGAGCCTCTGTAGAGAGGTTTGAGCTATATACAGGCAAAATATTATTATAATAGAAGCATTTTTCACAAAAGGAGAACATTTGGAAAAAAGATTATTCTAAGTTCATTTTTTGCCAAAATATTGCATTTAAATACTTTTTTTTTGTCAAAATTTCCTTAAAACAATTTTATACATGTATTCTAATCTTAGTAAAACTAAATATCATGACAATTATCCATTTATGCGCTTTTTTAAAATCACGATTCCGAACGTAGTCGGATACCTCAATCTGATTTCGAAATATTTACAAGAATAAATTTTAGTTACTCAAATAGAGTGCATTTATGTAACTAGAATGTGCAGCTTTGTTATGCACGTAAAATTTATCAAAAATTAGCCATTATTTATACGAATAGTTAAAAACGTGAGTTTTATACTGGGTTATTTTAAAAACTAAAGTGCTAGCTTTAGTTTAAGTCTAATTAGTTAAAAAAGCTGTACTGACATATAATCTAAATGCCAAATCAAGTAGAAACACCTTTGAGAATAGTTTTAGATTCATGTTTACCACTCTAGTTTACTTAATTAATTTCTTTTTAATGAAAATTATCTTTAATTGCTGAGCAGCATTCTTAGTTCGAGCCTTTTAAAGAAATCTACATAAATTTATTTTATACAATTAAGTAAAAGTTTTAGTTTTTTTATTCAAGAATTTAGATAACTCATA